>CAUYLG010003564.1:0-22814 GCA_963573385.1 Cacajao melanocephalus
CTTGCTGATGAGGAGCTGCGATCCCCTGTAGGAGGAGAGGCATTCTGATTTTGGGTGTTCTCAGCCTTTTTGCAGTGGTTTCTTCCCATTTTTGTGGATTTATCCACCTGTCGTCTTTGTAATTGCCGACTTTCAGATTGGGTCTGAGTGGACGTCCGGCTTGTTGGTGATGAAGTTTTTACTGTTTCTTAGTTTTCCTTCGGCAGACACCCTTTCCCCGCAGAGGTAGGCTTTCTCGGGTTCAGCTGTACTTACTGTGAAACTCTCAGTCCTCAGCGCTTCCAATTGCTGTTCTTGTGGGGGTGGGACCAGCCGAGCCCGACTCAAAGGGCACCCAGTCGCGTATACTCTGCACTGAGAAGCACCGCGCCGTGCTGGGGCGCCAGCGAAACAGCTACGCTGGCCAAAAGAGTCGCGCTGGTGACCTGAGTGGCTCCTCTGTTGGGTAGCTCCCAGTTTGTGGGAAACAGAAATTCGTCTGAAATTGCGGTGTCCACACGCTCTCTGGGCTTTCACTGGGAGCTACAATCCTGAGCTGTTGTTAATCGGCCATCTTGGATCTCTCCCTTTTTTTTTTTTAAAAAAAAAAGAGAGAAAAGAAGAAAGAAAGTGTGAAAGGAAAAAAAAAAAGAATGTAAGAGAGAAAGAAAGAGGAAGAGAAAGAGGGAGAGAGAACGGGATTCTTGTTCTATTGCCCAGGCTAGAATGCAGTCTAAAAATAGGTATTAAAAACCTCTACTCTGTTGATTTTTTACCTTGTTGTGCAGAGCTTTTTAGTTTGATGCAAATGCAATCTCATTTGTCTATTTTTGCTGTTATTGCCTGTGTTTTTGGGGTCATAGCCAAGAAATCATTCCCCAGACCAATGTCATGAAACTTTTCCCTAGGTTTTCTTCTAGTAGTTTTATAGTTTCAGGTCCCATGTTTAAATCTTTAATCTATTTTGAGTTCATTCTTCTATAAGGGATAAGGTGTCGGTCCATTTTCATTCTCTTTATGTGCATATCCAGTTTCCACAATATGATTTATTGAAAAGGTCCTTTCCTCATTATGTGTCCTTGGCATCTTTGTCAAAAATCAGTTGACTGTAGATGTATAGGTTTATTCCTGGGCTCAGTGTCTTATTCTGTTGGTCAACGTGTCTGTTTGTATGCCAGTATCATGTAGTTTAATTATTATCATTTTGTAGTATATTTTGAAATCTAGTAGTGTGATGCCTCTGGCTTTGGCTTTGTTCTTTCTAGTCAAGACTGCTTTGGTTATTTGGGGTCTTTTGTGACTTCATATAAATTTTAGAATTTTTAAAAATTTCTCTGAAGAATGACATTAGAATTTTGATTGGATTGCAGTGACTCTGTAGATTGCTTTGGATAGTACGGATGTTTAAAAAATATAAATTCTTCTACTCCATGAACACAGGATAGCTTTCCATTTATTTGTATAATTTTTAGTTTATTTCATCAATGTTTTATAGTTTTTGGTAACAGATCTTCCACTTCCATGGTTAAACTACTCCTAAGTTTTTTTTTTTTTTGATACTAATATAAATGGGATTTTTTTTTTAAGTTTCTTTTTCAGTTAGTTTATGGTTTGTCTATAGGAATGCTACTGATTTTTGTAGGTTGATTTTGTATCCTGCAATTTTACTAAGGTAGTTTATGAATTTAAAATTTTTTTGGTTAAGTCTTTAGGATTTCCCATCTGTAAGATCATGTCACCAACAAAAAGAGATAATTTTGCTTCCTTCTTTCCAATTTGGATACCTTTTATTTCTTTCTCCTGCTAATTGTTCTGGCTAGAACTTCCAGTACTATGTTATATCCTTGCCCTGTTCCTGATCTTAGGGAAAAAGCCTTCAACTATTGATTGTGACGTTAGGTATGGGGTTTGGTGTGTATGGCCTTTATTGTGTTGAGGAACATTCTTTCTACTCTGAATTTGTTAAGAGTTTTTATCATGAAAGGATGTTTAATTCTGTTGAAACCTTTTCTGCATCTATTAAAACGATCATATGGTTTTTTTGTCTTTCATTCTGTGGGCGTTTTTGTTTATTGATGTTTTCAATTGAATGTGTTTTATGTCAAGTACATCAACTTTATAACTGAAAGAAAATTTTTGCAGTATCCTGTGCTTGGACAGGGTACAATAAACAGGGCATATATTTATCACACTTTAGTCTCCTTGACTTTAAAATTCTTCTGTGTTGGGAATATGAGATCTTTCTTTGTTATGTTATACGTAATATTAAATGCAAAGGCATTAACACATGATTTTTTTTTAGTTTTCATCTGTTTAAAATCCTTTTTTGTTTTTATTCTCATTACTTTCTGTTTTCTGAATTTAGCTTAAGAAAAACACAGAGCAATCTTTTGAAACTCATTTTTTCCTTTGTATAAGGAAAAAAAGGGAACTTTAAAAGGGCTGGATAGCTTGGTTATAATGAGAAATTTTTCTTTACCATTATAATCCAAACACAAGCTATTGTCCACATGGCATGGAATAATTAGTGAACGCAAGAATTTTCTTTCTCTTTACATTTCTACTACTGAAACAAAATAATAGAAACTGATTTATTTCTTCCTTTATCTTGTGGTGGAAACCACTCTGTGGAAAACCTGGGAATGGTCAGCACTATGTTTTCCACTATGCGAAGAGTTGGTCAGTAACAGGAAATGAAATGGACTCATATGGAGAAGCAGAGACAAGAGATGGAGAAGATAACTGGTGATTTTAGGGTTCCTGAGGACCATCTGCATGTCTCCTATTCCTGTTACTTGACTGTTGAAATTTTTCTGATTCCATGAAATAAAAATTTTCTGATTCCATGAAATAAAAATTCTCCTTTTTGGCTAAGCTATTATATTGGGTGGGATTCTATAGGGTGCCAGTGGCAAAAATGTAGCTACAATTAGCTTAAGTAAAAAGAGGGAACTGAGGAGAGATCCTTGGGTAACTCACAGAATTAAAGGAAGAGTTGAACAACTGAGCTTTATCAAGGCAGAAGCAGGCACTTTAGAAGGGACTCAGAACCTAGGGCCGAGACTTAGTTACGGCAGCAGCACACTTTCCTTACGTGGCCTTTGCTCCTTCTCTTTCTGGGCACTGTGCCCTCTGCAGAGGAATACTTTGATTACCTTATGTGTTTTCACTAGTACTTTCTTTCATTTACCCCATAACCCTCATCTACTCATTCACATTTTTATGTGTATTGCCACAGAAGATGTTATAGCACGCTGTGGTTTTAAATCTCAAAAACTCAGGTTAGGATTGAATTTGGGCTCTTAAGATTAAGAGAGCTATTGCAGGTTAGCGGGAAAAGGATGTCCAAAAGGGAAAGAAAGACAGCTGAATTGGTACCACTGGGAAAGGGGCCCTGCACCTAGTAGATGACACTATCACAGTGGGCATTTGTGTTTATTGTTTTAAATTGAATATGTTTTATAATGTCAAGTACAGTCAATCTATAATTGAAACAAAAACTTTGAAGTACTCTGTGAAATTCATATCCCAGGACTGAACCCTCTGGGGGAGGAGCAATAGACACTCCCCACTGCACCCCACCCTGGATAACAGAGTGAGACCCTGTTTCACAAAAAAATAAAAATAAAAACAAAACACTGATTTTAGAATTGTTTTAGATCTAAAGAAAAACTGCAAAGATAGTACAGAAAGTTTTTGTGTACTGTACATCCAATATCCCCTATTATTAACAATCTAACATTCTTTCTGTCATATTCGTGACAAATAGTAACATCTGCTTAAATACTCCCAGCAACTGGCAACCCAGTGTGTGGAGAGAAAACCTTTCTTCAACTCGGCTTAGTATATTCATCTGCTCTGTCGTTGCTGTAAAGAAATAGCTGAGACTGGGTAATTTACAGAGAAAAGAGGTTGAATTGGCTCATGGTTCTGCAGGCTTTACAGGAAGCATGGTGACTGCTGCTTTTGGGGAGGCCTCAGGAAGCTTCCAATCATGGTAGAAAGCAAACGGGGAGCAAGATCTTTTAAACCAGCAGATCTGTGAGAACTCACTCATTACAGCAAGGACAGCAAAGAGCCATGAGGGATTTGCCCCCGTGACCCAAACACCTCCCACTCACTATCACAAGAACAGCACTGAGGGGACGGTGCTAAAGCAGTCATGAGAAAGTACTCCCATGATCCAATCATCTCCCACCAGGCCCCACCTCCAACACTGGGGATTACAACTGGACATGAGATTTGGGCGGGACACAAATCTAAACCCTATCGGGTAGCATGGGGCAGTATGTAGGAATAGCTGTGTGATGAAGGTCCTCAGATCTGAAGCAGCTTTGTCGAGTTCCAACTTACCTCAGCAAGGTGTAGGAGCAGTAGACCAATTCCTGAGCCTAGGATAGTCATATTGCTGGGCTGCACCAAGGTGCCCAGAGCCTAGAGTGGTGCTGGAGAACACTCCTCAGTACACTTCAGCAGGGCATCAGGGGCCAGGAAGGAAAGCCATTAATCCTGAAGTGACCTTTGGCATGGATCCATGTAGACCAACCCTTGAAAAACAGACGGGATGAGGAAGGAGATGCCAAATACAACAAATAACTGCAGATCAGAACCTTTGCTTATTCTGGCCATGCCTTCCTTCTGTCCCATGTCCCCTGCTTAAAAATAGATGTGAACTCAAGGAAAAAATAAATGGGAGCCTGAAATCATTGAGGTTGAGTTTCTATCAGCTAGCAAAACACGATCTCATTGAAGAAATTAAGTTCAGTTGCATGAAAAAATGAAGCCACACTTTCTGAGCATTTGCTTATGTTACCTGAAATTCAAATTGTCTTCTACGTCAGACTGCGTTTTTTTTTTTTTTTTTTGCATTTTAGGTTTTGGGGTACATGTGAAGAACATGCAAGATTGTTGCATAGGTACACACATGGCAGTGTGATTTGCTGCCTTCAGACTGAGTTCTTAGATGTGGCAGAGAATTTGGCTACTAGCAGCTGCAGCTTGCAACTGCATATATTCACCATCTGAAAGGAAAAAGTTCTTCACCATTTTAACTCTTACAGCATGGTGCCCTCATCCAAGCTCCTGTTTGAAAAGCTTTAGAGAACAATTTTGACTAGCCTTTCTCTAATAATGTTCTCACCCTCTTTATCAATTACAGAGTTAGGAATGTGAGATACTATGATGGGTCCAGCTTGGAGCACTTGCTATGTGGCCTCTGAAGCCTGCATACTGTAACTGGCAGCTTCACCTAAAGCCATGTGCTTGGTGTCAGGGATGGAACAGTTTCTCTGCCAAAAGGGAATACTTTGATCAGAGGTAGGGGAGGAGGGGAGCAGGCTGACAAAAACATTGAATTGCATTAGCTACCTTGTGTGCCTATAATAATAAAGGTTTCCTTAATGTCACGTTGATATGATCAGAGCAAGAAACTAAAATTATGAAAGAGATATTAAGTCTTTTATGACTCATTAGTTCAGAGTTAGAACTTGGGCTCTGGAAAAAAATAACACAGCCATTTCATTGTAAGTTTGTAAACTTTGCAGCAGTTTGACTATGATAGTTGGCTTATAGGTCAGGGAATGGGCCTGGTGGGTTTTGCTCTCAAATCCCATTATATTCCTGCAGAGAACAAAGTGCTTTGTGTTATGTGACAATTGGTTTGTAGTATGTGTGTACCAATTATCAGGATTGTCAGAAATGTCGGCCATTTTCCTTTAAGGTTCATAGGGACTTAAATCTGAAATACTTTTCTACAAAAACTTCACTTAGCTGCCTAATTCTGAAATAGTTTCATTCTGGCTAACTGCTTATTCACAGAAGCCTTTTCAGGTAATATTCTAAGAGTTATTTCCCAGTAATTATTCTCTTTATTTCTCATGATATTCTTTCAGGTGCAAGGAAATAATAATTAATTTGGCTTATGTATACAATTTGGAGAATTTTGTAGTTTTTCTTACACTGTGTTGCTTATTTCTGAGAAACAGGCAAATAGATAAACATTTATGGACACAGCATGAAATGCTGAAAAAATGTAAAAAAATTCCTTGGAGAAGTCATATTTTAGTCCATGTTCTGATGTTAATTTCAATCTTGGGGTTAAATAATTTTTGTTCTTGGTATGAAATTATAAACAAACAGTCCAATTGACTTGGCTTTCAACTTTAAACAGCTTTTTGATCACAGATAAATAGCTGCTATGAATTTCACTGCTGTTACATAGCTTTTCGGACAGTCAAGGTAGTATGATTCTGCCATATTCATGCCAGCAGCATTTCAAAGGGCAAGGAAAGGTGTTTCAACAGATTAGGAGTCTAAATGAATTACAGGTTGGGCAACCGGTCAGTGAAGAGCCACCAACAGTAACTGGGGAGCCCCAGGCCTGTAGGAGCATCTGAAAGGCTCTAGTTCCCAGGAAGAACTTCCAAAGAACATATGGTCTTACACAAACATTTTCAAATAACTTTTTTCCTCCCTATTTTTTGAGTAAACATATGATTATAATAGATAAATTAGAAAAATAAATATAAACAGTAAAATAAACTTATCCATTATTCCATAATCTGAAGATAGGTGGATTGTTCTATGGTAATTTAGAATAAAAATCTCTTTGGTGTGTGATTTTAAAACCATATGATAGGCATATAATCATTGTGAAGTATCTATTCGTCAACTCACTTTTGTTTTTATTCTTTTTAGTTATATAAATGGGAAATAGTAAAATTTGCCTTTTATATTTGAGCCCAATATATATTATTTGAGCAATTTCTACATCTAAAATATTGTCATAAATACTTTAGGAAACAGCAAAACAAACAACATTAATAAGACATAACCTTTGGAATATAGGAATTATGCACGAGCAATCATTAGATGAATCAGATAGTGTTTCATGATAAAATGGAAACCAAATAAATTTATAAATGATCATAGACCGTAGATAGCATAGTGTCAGTTGGGGAGATTACAAGGACTATTTTGTTGGATCTTGGCATATTGGCTAGGATCTCAGTCAGCAGATAATTGTGGTGGGTGATGGTAGAGGGAGGGATGTCATGGAATGAAGGAATAACATTCAGGATGGCATAACATGAACAAAATCAGGAAGTGAAAACAAATGTGAAGATGCTTTTAAGTAACTGTGAGTTCTCTCCTGAAGTAGAAGAAAACACTGGTAAATTAAGTTGACAATACACTAAGAAGGAATTTGAGTGCCAGACTTAGTTTAAACTTTGTTCTGTAGGCAGTGCAGAGACACAGTTACTTTTGAGCAAGTCTGTAAAATGATCAAGGCTGTACCTTAAGAATGTTTTCACTTTGGGAGGCCAAGGCGGGTGGATCACGAGGTCAAGAGATCAAGACTATCCTGGCCAACTTGGTGAAACCCTGTCTCTACTAAAAAAATACAAAAATTAGCTGGGCATGGTGGCGCGTGCCTGTAGTCCCAGCTACTTGGGAGGCTGAGGCAGGAGAATTGCTTGAACCTGGCAGGTGGAGATTGTAGTGAGCCGAGATAGTGCCACTGTACTCCAGCCTGGTGCCGGGCGACAGAGCGAGACTCTGTCTGAAAGAAAAAGAATATTTTATGGAACCTTAAATTCCTAGAAGGAATGACAAAGCCTTTTTTGTGTAGGTAAGTGTTCATATAACTGCTCTTTAAACTTCTCATATTTATTTTTTAATATAAATTATAGATACAGTTTTATTTTTATTTTGTACCCCAAGTACTGTAGTTATCTCATGAATGAAGGAGGACAAACGCAGAATTGAAGATAAAGACAAAAGGTTCTGTTTCAAAGAAGGAGTCAGGGGGCTCTTTGCTTCTAGTGAACAAAGTCTCTGAATTTTTACAGCCCTTCATATTTAATAAGTAAAGTGAATAGGGAGGAGGGGGTGATTGTTGGTCAACTACTTGATTTATCACAAGTTCACAAAACTGCTTTCCTTTTTCAACAGGTGCCAGATGTTCAGGTAGATAACCTCAAAGAGCACAGTAACCTCAAGGAGCACAGGACCTGGGACGTGACTGCCCTCAACATTCCTTCTGGCTGCAGAAGGAATGTTTGTCACTTTGCGGACATCCTGCTTTCATGAGGAATGTTTACTGTTTGCTCATATAGCCTCCAGAGGTATATTGAGTTGGTCACGTCCTACATTCTTGGGGTCTCCAAGAATACCTTCTTAGAAAAGCATAGGATTTCCTGAAGTATTTTCATGTCTAAATTTTCTTGTCATTAGTATTTGTTTTTCTCAATTTATGGCTTGACAATAAAGTGTTCATTTGTTCTGTATGTATTTGTTCCTCTTGTCTTACTTTATAAAATGCTCAATTCATTCAAAAAGCATTTATGGGGCAACTATATGAGTAGAATATTGTATTGTATAATGAGCACTATCAAAACTGTGTGTCAGCCGGGCATAGTGGCTCACGCCTGTAATCCCAGCACTTTGGGAGGCCAAGGCAGGCAGATCACCTGAGGTCAGGAGATCAAGACCAGCCTGGCCAACATGGTGAAACCCTGTCTCTACTAAAAGTATGAAAATTAGCCAGGCGTGGTGGCAGGTGCCTGTAATCCCAGCTATTCAGGAGGCCGAGGCAGAAGAATTGCTTGAACCCGGGAGGCAGAGGTTGCAGTGAGCTGAGATCACGCCACTGTACTCCAGCCTGGGCAATAAGAGCAAGACTCCATCTCAAAAACAAACAAACAAACACAAAAAACTGTGTGTCCTGGATAATTTGGGTTAAATTATCTCGCTGGGCCTGGAGATAGCACTTTAGTAAGAGATATTTTGAATATCATGAATTTAAAGAAAAACTTGCTAGCACTTAAGATAGTCAACTTGGTTAGTTGATATTAACTAGCCTGTTAATTATTTTGAAATTCATATTTTCCTTATTTGTTCTTCAATTTCCTTTCTAAAATTTTAAAATACTTTTCTTTCATTGCTTATTAACTATTTGGCTTAACTTTAAATGGTTAAAACTTTTTGAAGAATGAAATATATTTTAGGGTTACTATTTGCATTTAATGTGTAAAATTGATTTTAGGCTTTCATTAAGTCAAATTTTAAACTTGATGTTTAAAACTTTCCATTGCTAAATGTGTTTCTGGCTTAGGCAGAGATACTGGTTACCATTTACTCAAATAAGCAGGCCTACTAATTATCTGCAAATGGCATTTCAAGTGACCCCCAAATTTAAACATCTTTATGTAAAAGGTTTTCTCTTCTAATGTTTACTTTGGTCTCAGAATCCATTATTTAATTAAAGAGTTATATTGTTTATCCAGCTAATGCAACTCAGTACCTAAGAAGGCATTTACTTAAATCTAAGAATATACTTGAATATTTATTGCTATTAATTGTATTGGTGAGTTCTTCTGTACTATAACACCTTTCAAGTTTGCAAATACAGCTCTTTTGCTGTTAGATGTAAGTGACTCTGTGCCCATTTCATGAAGACTCATCACCTATTCCGAGACCTTGATTTTGCCACCCCATCACCCTTTTCCCTTCCAAAGGCAAGGGCAAATCAGAGCAATTGTAGCAACACAGAATCACAACAGAAAGACAAAGTTTAATGGTTCTCTTTAGACCATAACAACCAAGTAGTCTCAAATCTCTCGCACGAAATTTTAATGTTTGAGTAATCTCTCATGGTTTTTAGATGGTAATAGTAATGTCCTTTTATCTCTACCAGTTTGTTCCAGACTTCCTTGACATTACAAATGGAATATGCTATATAAAGCTGGTGAAAGTCCAGAAAACTTTGGTAAATATCCCTGTACTATACACATTAGTGGTTCCTACAGGGTATTGGTACTCCAGGCCTAAAAGATTCATACACAATCAATCTGAAAGTCAGAGCAGAGCAAATGTACCATAAGCTGTAAAGTTACTCAGTGGTTCTTTGACCGAGCTGGTGAAAGTCAGGGCCTGTGTGGGTGTGTGTACATATATATATATACATATGTTTAAGTGGTAATCTGCACCAGTTAATTTTCCTGTTTCAGATTTGCTAGTTCACCCTGACCATCTTGAAAAAGAGTTATCCCTGATCTCTCTCTGTATGTTACTTCTCTCCCCTGAGCAATGGAGAACAAATGTGGGCAAAGTAAGTAAAGCAATCACCACCTTTGGAGGGAAAAATTGGTCATGTTCTGTGGATGGTAGATCAACTCTACTGTGGATAGTCAGTAACATTTTTACTCTAACTCATCACTTCCACCCCAAATCTTTTTCATATAAATGCTCTGAAGTTGTAGCTTTGAATAATAGTCTTTGATGTGGTGGGGGACTTAATCACCACCACTCTAGTCTAACTCATCTCCCATCCAATCCCACCCTATGACATTCCTAATGGACATAATTTAGGCTCTATTTAAAAATATCTATGATGAAGAGTGCATTGTCTTACCAGATAGCCCATTCCACTTCCAATGGTTGTAAAAGAAAGTTATTCCTCAGATTTGGTTTAAACCTGGCTCCCTATTCATTCCACGCATTGATATTAGTTCAGTTGACAGGAGCTACATAGAACAGTCTACCACATTTTCCTCATGACTGTCGTTCCAGTATGTGAAGTGAGCTATAATTCTCACCTTCCACCTAAATGTCATTTTCTCCAATTTCATTTGGTGTGCCTATTAAAATGCAGAATCCTGTTTCCTCAACTCCAGAGGTTTTTGTTGACTAGGTTTCTGGTAGGCCTAGGATTTCTGTCTGTTTTGTAATGTGATCTGTGTTTACATCTCAGTAGTTTTATTGGTTGTTTCCTGTCTGTGGAATTTTGGAGATCCAATAGCTTTCTTTTGTTTTGTATTCTATCCTTTAACTTTCAAGGTGGCAGTGTTTCCACTGGTATGAAATTCTCAAGAATCTTGTAGTTTTCCTGTGTATACTACAGAAATTCTCTCCAGAAGAAAAGAGGCTTGTTTATAGATTTTTCCAAGATAATATTGTCTCTATTTTGGGAGTCTGCTGAGAAGGCTGAGGGGATCCATGAGTCACCTGTTTAATCTCTTCAAAGAACCTTTTGTGTGACTGAATACTGACTTTTGTCTTTCTGAGGTAATAGCAAAAGTGTTACGAGCCACACTTCTATCTTTTTCTCTACAATGTACTTTTCTGGCAGTGAATCTTTAAGTTTTGCAGAGAACATTTTAAGTCCTCAATCCTGGCACCTTTTGGTTTCACAATTCTTTCCCTAATTTATATCTTTCCATTTATATCTTATTATAAGCAGTGAGACACCAAAATGTGCCTTCAACACTGCTTAAAAATCTCATTTATAGGCCCAATTTCATTGTTTACAAATTCTGCTTTTCACACACCTGCAGGATACAATTCTGCTAAGCTTTCTATCACTATATAACAAGTATCACCCTTCCTCCAGTTTCCAATAACACGTTTCTCATTTCTGTCTGAGTCCTCACTAACAGCCATTTCTCTCCTTCCTTCCTTCCTTCCTTGTTTCCTTCCTTCCTTTCCTTCTTCTCTTTCTTTTTTTTCTTTTTTTGAGATGGAGTCTCACTCTGTCACCAGGTGCCAGGCTGGAGTGCAGTGGCGCGATCTTGGCTCAATGTAAACTCTGTCTCCCAGGTTCAAGCAATTCTCCTGCCTCAGCCTCCCAAGTAGCTGGGACTACAGGCACGTGCCACCATGCCAGCTAATTTTTATATTTTTAGTAGAGACGGGGTTTTGCCATGTTGGCCAGGATGGTCTCGATCTCTTGTCCTCATGATCTGCCTGCCTTGGTCTCCCAAAGTGCTGGGATTATAGGCATGAGCCACTACGCCCGGCCTCTCTTTCTTTCCTCCTCCCCTCCCCTCCCTTCCCCTTCCCTCTCCCTCTCCCCTCCCTTTCCTTTCCTTTCCTTTGCAGTGGCATGATCTCAACTTACTGCAACCTCCACCTCCCCGGCTCAAAAGATCTTCCCATCTCAGTCTCCTGAGTAGCTGGAACTACAGGTGCACACCACCGCACCCTGCTAATTTTTGTATTTTTAGTAGAGACAGGGTTTTGCCATGTTGCCCAGGCTGGTCCCAAACTCCTGGGCTCAAGTGATCCACCTGACTCATTTTCCTAAAGTGCTGGGATTACAGATGTGAGCCACCATGCCTGGTCTCCAGCAGCCACTTTCATGTCCATGTTTCTATCAATAGCCTGTTAATAATGATTTAAGTATTCTCTAAGGTCATATATATTTTCTCTACCTTGCTTCTCACTTCCTTCTGAAGCAGAGTTGTTAACATCCATATTTCTACTAAAAGTCTGTTTAAGATAGGCTTCTATCTTTCTAAGCAGACTTTTAGTAGAAATATGGATTCTAACAACTCTGCTTCATCAGAAGGAAGTGAGAAGGTCATCCAGGCTGCAGTACGGTGGTGTGATCACAGCTCACTGCAGACTTGACTTCTGAGTTTGAGCAATCCTGCCACTTCAGCCTCTCAAATATCTAAGATTACAGGTGTGCTCCACCAAGCCTGGCTAATTTACAAAAAAATGTTTTTAAATGTAGGCTCTTAGTATGATGCACAGGCTGGTCTTGAACTCCTGACCTTAACCGATGCCAGGACTGGCCTCCCTTGGACTCCCAAAGTGTTGGGATTACAGGTGTGAGCCACCATGCCTGGACTTAACCAGTTTGCCCAGAGAATACCCACCAGTGGCACTTGTAGCTGTAGCATTTATCCCAATATAACTTTGCCATAAAATATGCTTTTATTATTATTTTTGCATCCCTCTGGTATATCGACTTCAGAAACAAAAGACATTATTCTATTTATTGCATTCTGTTTTTAGTAGTGGATTTCCATTTAGTAATTCTAAATCGCTGAAAATGTCAAATCCTCGAAAACGTAGCATTCCTCTGGATGACGTTAACAGCATTCTTGAAGAGTTAGTTGTTGGCCGACGATTCATTTGATGAATCTGCTTTTTCTGTAATCGATGATTCTGATGATTCAGACAATGCTGGTGTTAGTTCTGTTTGGAAATAACTCCAAGACCAGTTTTTATATTTTGTTTTCACATTGAAAATCAGTCAGATTTGCTTCAGCTTTAAAGAATGTGTTTAATATAAAATTAAATGAGCACTGGCAGTGAGCTGCACTTTTTTTTCCTGAATGGAAAAAGTGTTAAAGGCTTTTGTCCAATAGAAAACCCTTAAAACGGTCATCTGAATGAAAGATCTGACAGAACCACGCGCACCCTGGTTATCTAGGATGATCTCTTTTCTGTATAGTCAACTGATTATGGACTTTAATCACATCTAAAAAATACCATCTAGCAACTCCTGGATTAGTGTTTGATTACATAATTGAAGACTTCAGCCTAGCCATTTTGACGCATCAAAAAGACTGTCATAGTGTCTTCTATCACTAATTCCATTAACCAAAGCTGCCACCATGCATAACACAATAATTTATTTTCAGTTGGACATTTAGGTTTTAAAGGGATTTATTCTCAGAGATATGTTAAGAATCAAGATAGAAATAGTTCTATATAATTGGCTTATTGAACACAATAGTTCTTGAATTAGCAGTTACAACTTTACAACTTTGCAAGTTGTAAATTGTTTTTCCGTGAGGTCTTAAAAGTTTTATGTTCATTAAATATAAATTTCTTTTTGCTGGAAATGGCACTGGTACTATTTAAACAGTCTATTGCTGGCTGGGCATGGTGGCTCACACCTGTAATCCCAGCATTTTGGGAGGCTGAGGCAGGCAGATCATTTGACGTCAGGAGTTTGAGACCAGCTCAGCCAATGTTGTGAAACCCTGTTTCTCCTAAAAACACACAAAAAGGCAGGCATGGTGGTGGGTGCCTGTAATCCCAGCTAATCGGGAGGCATTTATATGCATTTCTGAATGCAAATTTTTAAGATGTGTGTGGTAATTAGACATATAATCATAATTATTATTTTATTCTGAAAAACTTTCCAAAAGACATTTGGAGTATCATGGCCAAGGTGAGTCACTATTTTATTTAAAACTATAGTCAGTTCAACCACAAACCTTTCTGAGTGTCTATTGTAGTGAATATATGTGCTTTTCGTTTTCTACTTCCTCATCAATAAAATCACCCTAATTTTATCTTTTTAGATTCCACTTCCCCCGCAACCCTCAGTAATTTGGTTAGGGTAAGACTCACCCTCCTCATTTCCCCCATTTTCCAGGTCAGGTGAGATAATTGGGCAGTTGTCATATTCCAACTCACTGGCCACATGACTGGTGCAGGGCTGGTCCTGTAACCCACATAGTCAATGAAAGAGACCCAATTTGGTAGTTATTAAGATATAGATTGACTGCTTAAAATGGTAAGAGTGGAAGAGTAAGAAGGAAAGCCAAAGAGAAAAGAGTTGAGCCAGGAAGGAAGCGGAGTCATTGAAATCACTATTTGTAAAGAGTTTCAAGAAGTGACGTTATCAATATTCTCAACTTAATAGTTGAGCAATATTTATGTTTTTGAAACTAACAACTAAAATACTTGGATACAATAGTTCACCTGATTTAAGTAACTATAATTTCAGTCATGATTGATTGTTCCCAGCAGGATCCATACTGCGTAAATGGGCATAGTATGGATTTCTTTTCAAAAGAGAAGATAGGTGATCTCATTAATTTCTCTTTCACATCAAAGCTTTCCTTTTAGAGATTTTTTCCCCTTCTCTAAAGAGAATACTGAATGAGTCAGGGTGTTAACCTGCTTTGCTCTGGTAAATTCTATCTTCTTATTATAGAGATGTTTTTCACTGTAGTAATAATTTGCTTAGTTGCTTGGCAGTGATTTATTTTTACTCATGTATTCATTCACAGCTCTTTATCAGGCTTCAAGTACGTACCAAACATTGTGCCAGATGAAATGAGACTCAAAGGTGTCTCCTAATCTAGAATGTAAATTCTATAAGGATTTTCTGACTCGGAGCCTAGTATAGAGCAGACATTCAGTGTTGGCACATTATCAGAAATCTATGCATATGTATTTAGGATGCATTTCTATAACAATGGTCACTTTGAGGCACTATGCTTGGCCTTCAAGTATTGCCTGCAACTCAAACACAAATTGAGGGTTTGAGCCTTTGTACTTGTTTCCTACAGGGCAGTTATTCTTCAAAATGCCCAGGTTTATGATACTTATTTTTAGTGTTTATTATTTATTTACTTTTTTGAGACGGAGTCTCACTGTTACCCAGGCTGGAGTGCAGTGGTGTGATTTCGGTTCACTGCAACCTCTGCCTTCTGGATTCAGGTGATTCTCCTGCCTCAGCCCCCCAAGTAGCTGGGATTACAGGTGTGCATCACCACACCCAGCTAATTTTTATATTTTTAATGGAGATGGGGTTTCACCATGTTGCTGGTCTTGAACTCTTGGGCTCAAGTGGTCTGTCCGCTTCAGTCTCCCAAAGTGCTGGAATTACAGGCATGAGCCACCGTGCCCGGCAATACTTATTTCTAGTAGTTCACAATGAAATAATTAATCATATTTAGTGTCAATACAATTTCAAATAATGATGCTGGACTGACACCTGATACCAGAGTAGACAATGATTTTGATCTCTATTAGTTAGTTATAGTGGTTAAAGTGACTTCACGCTAAAAATGCCCACATCCCAATTCCTGGAACCTGTGGATGTGACCTTATTTGGAAAAATGGTCTTTGCAGATGTAACTAAGTTAAGAATTTTGAGATGAAACCAGCCTGAATTATCTGGTTGGTCCCTAAATCCAATGACAAATGCCCTTTACAACAAAAAGGAGAGAAGGTAGCACAGCCACAAAGGAGAAGAAGGCATGTGAAGATGGAGGCAGAGACTGGAGTTATGTGGCCACAAGCCAAGGAATTCCTGAAGCCATCAGAGGCAAGGAAGGATTTTCCCCTAGAGCCTTGGGAGCGAGTACAGACCTGCTGACACCTTGACTTTAAACTTTTAGCCTCCAGAGCAATGAGAGAATAAATCTCTGAGCATCAAGTTTGTGATAATTTGTTATAGCAGCCCTAGGAAACTAATAAGTTAGTTTGTACTGATTATTTAATTAAAGATTCTTTTTGTATTGTTTTCTTTCCTAATAGTCTGGAGAAATCTACCTCAATTCTTGTCTCCATCCAATAGAGACACCTGTCTGTTGAGGTTTGGTGGAAATCCAAGGGTTAATTTTTTCTTGGTTATTTTTCGCCAACCACAGATACCACTGAAAGCTCATTTGGTAAACAAATATGACATTTCTGAATAAAGTGGCTTCAACAAGTGGTCTGGAGATCCAAATGCTATTCAAAAAAGTGACACTGGTCCTGAGAGGCGATTCCTATGAAGGAGAAGCTTCATTTGCAAAGTTACAGCAAGGTTCCTTCCATAGTGCACAGCAGCTGGGCCAGGGAGCCAGGAGATCATCTCTGGGCCACTTCTGGCCTACTCATCTCTGGGCCACTTTCTGCAACTCAGTTTCCCTGTATGCCTGGAATGCTTCTTCTTATGAGGGCATTAATCAAATTAAGTAGAGGCCTTTAAAAATTAGCCATCCACCCAATCTAGAGAATGCCCATTCCTCTTCGTTCTTTCTCCCCTACTCTGTTAGTTTCCTTCATACCACCCAGCACTACTGGTAATTGTATGAATAGGTGCTTATCTGTCTGTCCTCCCACCCCTAACTCTAAGTTCAGGGAACAGTATAACTGAACCTAGTATATTGTCGGGCAAAAAGTACCTCCTCAATAAAGATGTATTTAATACATAGACAAATAATGAAAACATTTTGAAAGAAGAGCTGGAAAATGTCTATTTACTTTGGAGTTGGAACCAGACTGTTCAAGGACACATTAAAAAAAATGTGCTACGTCAAACATCATTGAATCTCAGAATTGAAAGAGTGGTGGTCATATGGCTCCAATCCCCTCCAAACACCCCACCCACCAGTTGCGCGCAGCCTTCTTGACACGCATGACGAAGATGCTGGCGGAAGCATCCCTGGTATGAGGAAACTCACGACCTCACTACTTTTGATCTTTTCCGTTTAGCTTTCTTCTCCGACTCCTCCCACTTATTGCAATCTTTTAATTGTAGCATTTTACACACCCGCTGCTGCAGAGTTCCGGAGGGACAGGGGAACCCCAGTGCTTAGCTCAAGCCTGCAGCCAGCGACGCAGGGTCGCAGGTGACTGCCTGCCGGAGAACTCGCGGCGCCGTGTGCCTGCTGGGTTTGCCCGGGCTCTGGGCCTCCCTGCTGGCAGCGCGTCCTCCTCTCAGCGCCAGGTCTCTCCTCCCGCAGACCCGCGGCCACCCGCAGCGGCGTTCCCAGCCGCCGTCCCGGGCCACCGGCGCGGCCACTCTCGCCGCTCGAGTCCGTTCCTCCCGCTCAAGAGCGGCTGCGGAGGGCGCGGGGCGCACAGGCGCGGCCACCCGACTCTTCCCTCCCTTCTCCGCCTCCCAGCCCGCTCCTGCTCAGCCCCTCCTCCCCACGCACTCGGCTGCCCTCCTCTCTCCTGAGACCTGCCCCGCACCTTGGGCGAGGAGTTCGGAGAGGCCCCATCGCAGAGCCCACCGCCGGCCGAGCGCGCGCGACGCAGGTGCCCGAGCCCCGGCGCCGCCGCCATCTCTGCCTTCCGTCGAGTTGGACCCCGGGATCGAGGTGGGACCCGCTTCTCTCTCCGGCACCCACTCTTGCCACCTCTTCCTGCTCCAGGTAACTTGAGAATGGGGCGTTGGGACGCGCGTGGCAGGCGCGGAGCCCCGCTGGCCGCTCAGGGACCGGGAGTCTGAGGCAGCTTAGCTGGAGCCCCAGAGGGGCCGGCGCCTGGCGGGCGGCGGGGGCGCGGTGGGTGCGACGCAGGGAGACTCTCGGCTCCCGCGGGGCGAGGAGGATCTGGGCGCAGGCTGAGAGCTGCCGGCCGCGCCTGGCGCGCACCTGCCCCGGGCCACTGAAAGGGAATGCCACCCTGCCAACTTCTTTTCCAGGCTTCCTACCTACTTTGGAAACTGAAGGGATTTTCATCTAAAACGGTAAGCCCTGGGGCCCTGAAGAGGATTTGGGAGTTCGATGACAAGAGAAAAAAAGATTGTGCTGTAGGGATGGTTTAGACCTCAGATCTTGTTTCCCGCCTCCCCACTTCCCTGCAAGCAAATTAAACAACAGCAGCAGCAGCAGCAGCAGCAGCAGCAGCAGCAGCAGCAGCAGCAGCAGCAAAACCCCAAACCCAATTCCAACCAACCACTTACTGAAAGGGATTTGTAGTGGTGAGAGAAAGAGACCCAACTCTCGGCGGCTTGTGCCTGCTGCGTTTCCATTGGAGACCCCAGGTATGGTGCCATTTAAAAATTGGTTATTTCTGGTGTTATTTCTAGGACTTGTGTGTTAAGAATTCTGGGCTCTTGTAAGCCTGATGGAGTTCTTTATACTGAAGGATTGCCTGGGGTGTCCTCCGTTAACATTTATTTCTGTAAGTGTTAACGTTTATTGAAACAAATACTAGTTCACGGCTCTGGACTTGGAATCAGAAAATCTGACTTTTGGTATGATTTCCTATTTATTATCTATGACATTGTGGTTAGTTTAACCTCAGTGGTCCTCAATTTCCTCAGTTTTTCAAATTAGACGGTTGGCTTAAGATAATTTCTGAGGGCTTTTTGAGAATATCCAAGGTATGCCCCAGATTTAAAAAGAATAATTCTTTAAGTCTTTTAACTTGTTACAAACGTTACTAGTTTCATGAAATAAAAACAATCTATTAATGTAGTTTATATGCACTTATCACTTAGGCTTTTAGGATTTTCCAACCAAAAGGTGTAGAGAAAAACATTTATAAAGAGCTATAAAGAAATATAAAGAATATTTCTGTCTCTTTTTGGTGGCTTTGAATTAAAACAATAAAACAATGTTTTCTCACCCATATTTGCTTGTATGCGATTTGGGAGAGTGGAGAGGATTTAAAGAAAAACATTTATAAAGAGCTCAGAAACATATAGATTTATATCAATATTTACACCTTTCATATTACCTTAAATAATCTTTAAGCCAGTATTTGCAACACTGCAACAAAAATAAATGGCTTTAACATAGCACTTATTCTCTTTCAGAATTGTACATCTGGAGGAAATGAAACTGTGTTTGGAGTAAAACAAACATTGCACTTTTCCTATCAATTCTTGTTCTTGAACAGTGCTTGCTACTTTTTAGCATAAAGTTGTGGGCAGAATGTTAAAAAATTGGTTTCAGATCACTTCGGAGCCTCTCTGAAATTAAGCACAATAGCAGAGATGCCAATTTTAGTAATGCAGTTAGTTTCCTTGGAATGAATCCAGGAAAATAGCAGAGGTTAACTCAACAGATAAACCAGAAATTAGGAATGGACACACACACACCAAAGTTGTACAGTGAGTATGTACTGCGAAGGGTTCGTGTACTTTTTACTTTCTTTTTGATTAAAAGAGAATGTCGGCTTGTTTAGCAGACAGAGAATGTTAGAATAGCTTCTGTTGCGACTTCTAATGTCTTATCAGTAGCATTTTCAAGATTATTTGAAACAGTCATTCAAAGTTTGGGTTTAAGGTAAGGGTAGGTTTAAGAATATTTCTGCCTCTTTTTGGTGGCTTTGAATTAAAGTAATAAAACAATGTTTTCTCACCCACATGTGCTTTGTATGCAATTTGGGAGAGTGGAGTGGATTTGAAGTACTCTTTTATGAGCACATTTTAACTTATTTTCAGTGCCATTTTGCCTTTGGGCTGGAAATGTCATAAGTTATTCAGGCATTTATCTTTCCTCATATTCTCTAGTGAAGTGGAGAGAGTCATCTCCTTTGAAACCAATGCTCAGATATTCAAGCAAATTGCTTGTTGAATGAACAGGGAATCGTAGAACTCAAATATACCCTGGCTGCTAGTCATATGGAAAACAAATGAAACTGGATGGATCCCACAGTTCACGGTCCACAGCCAACTCATTCATGGCTTGGGAATATCATCATGGTTGGCAGAGGCTCTGTTTCTCTTTTGTAACGTGAGGACTTACTCTCTCACCAATTTACTGAGAAAAAAGTAATCTCTTCACACTTAGATCACTATTATAGGACTAAATGGTGTGTATTTGTGAAGTGCAATATTTCTGGGAGGTCTTGGAAATAAATACTCATAGAGTATCCAAAAAAAAAAAAAAAAAGAATTCTCTTGGCAGATACTGTACTGCAATTTTCATACTGAGAGCAAAACACACCCTCTTAAAAAGTATGTCCTGTGGAGTTAAAAATGAAGAAAAAGGCTTATAGTCTGCTCTAATTCTTAAGATTATGTGATTTACAAATTCCAGTTTTAATTAAATTAGAAAGTTGCAAATGTTCACCTACTGGCCAGACTAAGTACATACAACCTTTTGGAGTTTCTATTCACATACAATCTGTTTATAGTTTGGAATATTCCTTCTTAAACCTGTTTTTTGTTTTTTTGTAGAGATGAGGTCTTACTATGTTGCCCAGGCTGATTTAATACTTTTTGTGACTTAATAGTGATATTACCTGTTATCTTCATACATAAACTTATCAATATTTAAAACATTTTAAACTACAAGTCCTATGTAACTGTAAATAAGATCTTTAAAAAATTTGAACTGTAATGAATATGGTGAAAAGCATATAAAACAAATTTATTGGTTGACATATAATAGGACAAATCATTATAACAGGTAATTTTAAGGCAAATTTCCCACTACTTAACACCCCCAAAAAAGAACGTTGCAAGTATCCCAAAACTTCTTGTTTGTTTCTTCTTCAAGTCTAATTTTACCTTTTTTTAAAAAAAGTTTTATATAATTATAATAGGTATTTGTTCATAGATTATTTTGCTTAACATTGTTTGTGAGATTAAGCAATTTCTTTTCTCTTCTTTAAAGCAACATTTTTTTAAAAGAGTTGTCTCCATTCTCTGTCTCCAATTTTTCTCTTCACACTGTTTAAAAAACCCATTCCTACTAATCCTTTGTTTTCACTCTTCCGCTAGAACTACGTCAAGGTCTGCTGCTGACAAGTTCACCAATGACATTACCTTTGTTCATTCAATAGTCAGCTGTCAGTGTTCATTTTACTTCACTATTGGTAGCATTGTCACAGTTATGACTCTGTTCCTTCAAACAGTCCCTTACTGACTTGCAGGACCCTATGCATTCTTGATTTTTCTTCTTCTTTACTGGCTACTCCTTTCTGTCTGCTATGCTGGCCTCTCCTCTTCTCTTAGAGGTTTTAACCTTGGAACACCTTAAGGTTTAGCTCTTTTCTCTCTATGCTTTTTGATGATTTCACACAATCCCTGTGATCCCTGTGTGTGTCTGTTGATGACTCCAAAAATGATAGCTCAAACCTTGACTCCTCCCTCTGGACTTCAGATCTTTATATCTGGCTGTCTACTGAGCATTTCCATTTGGGTGTCTAGTGGGCATCTCCAGTTCACCATTCTCCAAATGGAATCTTCATCTTTCCCAAACCTACACTATCTGCAGTCTTCTTCATCTCCACCTTTCAAGTTAGTCAGGCCCCAAATGTTGGCGTCATCTGTGATTGCTCCTATTCTCTCATACCTCATATATAATGTGTTGGGAAATTCTCTCTGCCCTGTCTTCAAAACAAATCCAGAATATAATGACTTCTTATTACTTCCATGGCTCTGTTACAGGAAAGGGATCTCAATCCAGACCCCAAGAGAGGGTTTCTGGATCTCGCACAAGAAAGAATTCAGGGCAATTAGGTAGAGTAAAGTGAAAACAAGTTTATTAGGAAAGTAAAGGAATAAAAGAATGGCTACTCCATAGGCAGAGCAGCCCCAAGGTCTGCTGGTTCCCCATTTTTGTGGTTATTTCTTGATGATATGCTGAAAAAGGGGTGGATTATTCATGCCTCCCATTTTTAGACCATATAGGGTAACTTCCTCATGTTGCCATGGCATTTGTAAACTGTCATGGCGCTGGTGGGAGTGTAGTAGTGAGGACCACCAGAGGTCACTCTCATGGCCATCTTGATTTTGGTGCGTTTTGGCCACCTTCTTTACTGCAACCTGTTTTATCAGCAAGGTCTTTATGACCTGTATTTTGTCCCGACCTCCCATCTCATCCTGTGACTTAGACTGCCTTAACTGTCTGGGAATGCAGCCCAGTAGGTCTCAGCTTTATGTTACCTAGCTCCTACTCAAGATGGAGTTGCTCTGGTTCAAACTCTTCTGACAGCTCCCACCCTAGTACAAGATGCCATCGGCTCTCACATGGGTTATTGAAAGGACCTCCAAACTGTCTCCCTGCTTTTTTCTTTCTCCCTCTTCAATACATTCTCAAAATAGCAGTCAGAATTCCCCTTTTATAATATATGTCGGATCACGTCACTTTTCTGCTCCAAACTCTCCATGGATTTCTGGTTCACACAGAGTAAAAACCAAAGTCCTTAGGATAACCTATAAGGCCCCTACCTGATCTTTCTGCCTGCCACTTTATCTATCTTGTCTCATTGCCTACTATTCTTCCTTTCACCTTACTCAGTTCCAGCCACACTGGGCTCCTTGCTATTTCTTGACTATGTTAGAAACTATCTTTTCATTTTAGCTTTCCCTGCCTTGAATGCTTGTCCTCCAGATTTCCACATGGTTTGTTACTGTCATTTCTTTTTTTTTTTTTTCCAGTCTGTTTTGATGAATTATTGTTTTTTTTTAATTTATTTTATTTTATTTTATTTTTTTTTATTTTTTGAAAGAAAGGAAAAGAGAGGAAAGAAAGTGAGAGTGAAAGAAAGAAAAAAAAAGAATGTACGAGAGAAAGAAAGAGGAAGAAAAAGAGGGAGAGAGAACAGGATTCTTGTTCTACTGCCCAGGC
>CAUYLG010003567.1:0-35755 GCA_963573385.1 Cacajao melanocephalus
TGGTGGATTGCCTGAGCTCAGGCGTTCGAGACCAACCTGGGCAATATGGCGAAACCCAATCTCTAGAAAAATCAAAAAAAAGAAAGAGAGAGAGAGAAAGAAAGAGAGAAAGAAAGAAGGAAAGAAAAAGAAAGAAAGAAAAAGAAAGAAAGAAAGAAGAAAGAAAGAAAGAAAGAAAGAAAGAAAGAAAGAAAGAAAGAAAGAAAGAAAGAAAGAAAGAACAGAGGAAAGAAAGAATTAGCCAGGCATAGTGGCACAAGATTATAGTAAACTGAGATTGTATCACACTCCAGCCTAGGTGACAGAGTGAGACCCTTCCTCAAAACAAAGAAAACAAAACAAACAAACAAAACCCCAAACAAATGTGAGTTACACAGTTCTAACATTTCTGGAAATGTTCCCCTTACAGCTTACATTTCTCTGAGTGAAAAATCTGAAGCCATGCTTTAGAAATAAGTTCTTCATAAGCAGCAATCATTGTGTAGTATTTGTTTTCTCAAGATCATTGCTATGAAATGTGATGAAACACTAATAATTTTTTAGAGAAGATTAGTCTCTCTGAGTTTCAATATCTAATAGCAGAATACTAGTTAATTCCTAATACTGACAAAATTGCAAATTATGCATCTTCAATCACTTTTCTAATTAGGGGAAGGACATCTTGAAGCACTATGATCATTTAGATTTTAATTGTCAGTGCTGTGTACAGTTACTCCATATGTTTCTACCAAAAAAATATGAACAATTATGCCAAGATAGAAACTATAGTTTTGATAATGATGGCTGATTGGGTTATTGGACATGATTCAGTCTACTGCTTATCCAGTTAGAAGATAATTATTTTTACATTTGCCACTATCTCATATGCATATTTACTTTTCTTCTCTCCAAAAAATTGTAGTATGTAATAAGTAAATAAGTAAATAAGGTTTCTGTCTCAAAGAGAAATACACATTACCATTTAATCCACTTAAACTATATTCAGACATTATAACAACATGCTAAGTGAATACATACACACACACATACTAGAAGTTACACAGTGGCATGATAACAGGAGCAAGCATTTACTGAGCTCATAATATGTGTTGGGAACTCTTACCAAGACTTTGCATATAGTAACACTTTTAATCTTCATAGCTATGTCATGAAAAAGGTTTTGTTGTTATGCCCTTGTTGCATATAAGAGCAAGTGTTTTGTTCAAGTTTTAACAAGATTGAGAGACAAAGCCAGGATTTTCACCCAAGAATCTTGCCACCGAAGCTGTGTTTTTAACCATCAGGCAATACTGGCTTGCTAGTGGGAATAATATGGGGCTTTGAGTCAGATCAGGTCAAATTTAAAATAAGATTTTAGTGCTTACTGTGACTTTGAGAATATTCTTCAATGTCTCTCAAACTTAGTATCTTCATCTGTAATAAATAAGTAAATCAATGGAAATTGTAAAACCGATCTACAATAGCAGATTGTAAAGGGTTGCCACTTTGCTTTAAAATAATGTAACATGAATAAAAGTATTTAGTGAACTGCTCCGAAATAATTTCACCATGGCACATGTATACCTATGTAACAAATCTGCAAGTTCTACACATGTACCCTAGAACTTAAAGTATAATAATAATAATGATAAAAGAAATAATTCCCTCTGCCTGATATACCTGCTTCCTACTGTGCTTGAATATTGTTTATAATTATCTTTCCTCAAAGGCCCAGTTGGAATCTATCTTCCTGCCTGAACACTCACCCCATCCACCCATCCATCTCTCAACCCAGCAGTGTTTTTCCCTTTCATTTATATTATTGGAAGTAATCTGTGGAACTGAAAATAAATCTCAAGGTCAAGATTTATAACACTGCTGCAAAATGACCCAGAGGCATTAGATTTGATAACCTTACAGTCAGATTACCATTTTCTCCCAGTTACTACTGATTACTGTGGCTTACTACTCTCATTTTTAATCCTTTAATAGACATAATGTAACTAAAAAGAATATTAACAACTGTATATGTTCTATAACATGTTCTGATTTCTTTCAATTAATGTTGTATGTATTTCCCCATATCATTAAATATTGTCCTCACTACCAACCAACCAATCAACACAGATAAATACATAAGCAAATCTGAAAAAAATAAAGTAGTACCAACTTACTACACCACATTACTCAGGAGACCAGAAACTGAGGCTATTTCAGTAAGTCTAAGATGAATGAAGACTGGCCTCTACAGGTTCCAGTTCAATAGAAAGCAGTGTATCTCATATTTCCTATCATTTCCAGTCACATGTCTGAGGCTTGGATTATCTTCTTCCACCAGGCGGAGTCAGGGGCTCCTATGTGGTGTGACTTTAGCGGTGGCCAAGACATAGTTCTTGCCTTTTTCTTGTGTTACATTTGTGCAGTGCTTATTGCTCTTCATCTCATTTCCTTAACCAATACTCAGGTATCGTTGTATTAACAGGGGTGTGGTCAACCTACAAATAGAATTAAATAAATTAGCAGCCAAGTATGCCATGTTATGAATTATTTCGGTGAGAAAACATGATTTCTTAATAGGTGGCTGATAACATGTACTCTAGTGAAAACCAGGAGAGTTAGAATAAAGGGGATACCTTAGAGCCCAAGTTACTATATGGTGAGAGGAGATCATAGAAATAGGATAGTGAGAATAATGCGGTACTTAAAGCAGCAGAATAACGGGTTAAAAAGGGAAGTGGTTAAACATATGTTTGAGTTTGTTCCTGGACTCTCTATTTTGTTACGGATGTTTATTTTTCTATTTTTTTCACCAATATCACATGGTCAGAATACCATGGGGTAAAATAAGCCCCTAAATTAGGTAATTCAAATCCTCTAACAGATGAGTTACTTTGTCAATTGCATGTTCAGGTGTTTTGCCTGCTTTTTACTCTGCTTTTGTCTTCTTAGTTTTGATTTGTGTTAGTTATACATATTCTGGAAAAACTCTTTTGTTGGATGCTCCAATCGCATTTTTTTTTCCTATTCTTTGGATTGCCTATTCAATTGTAAATGACGCCTTCAGATAAGGAGACTATTTTCTTCTGATCAAGTCAATGTATCAATTCTGTTATTTTCTACTGAGGACTTTTGTGTCTATCGAGAAATCTTTGCCTTCCTTAATGGCTTGAAGATATTCTCCTATGATTTCTTTTAGAAGCTTTACAGTTTTAGCTTCTGCATTTGGACCTATGACTTATCTTGAATCAGGTATTTACTGAAGAGAAATGAAAACCCATATCAACACACAATCTTTAACAAGAATTTTCATAGCAACCTTATACCTAATGGCTCTACAGTGGAAGCAAATCAAATTACTATTAGGTTGGTGCAAAAGTAATTGTGGTTTTTGCCATTACTTTCAAGAAGCAATGGAAAAACAAATTTTATTACTATATTCATAGAATGGAATATTACTTAATCAATAAAAAGGAATGAGTCAGTGATATACTCAGTAACTGGATGACTCTCATGAATATCAATTTGCACAAAATAAGCCAAACACAAAAGAATACATTTATATGATTCCGCTTATATGAAGTCTAAGTATAAATAGAATTATTTGAAGGTAATACAAATCAGAAAGTGGTTAACTCTGGGGCAGGTTATTATTTACCTGTAATGAGAAAAAGGGAAATTTCTGGGATGATAAAAATGTTTCACATTTTGTTTTGGATAGTAGTTACATGGTGCATACAATTGTCAAAATCTATCAAAATGAAAACTTAAAATCTGTACATTTTATCTTGTATACCTCATAAGTCTATAGCGTATTAATTTTAAATACTCTAATTTTAAATACTACTCTAATTTTAAAATAGAGTATTAGACGGACATTAAAAGGAATAATAGCATTTTATCAACAGCAAACTGAAAGTCAACAGTCATTTCATAAATAATACCAATAGTGCCCCCTTGAGGTTGTAATGTCCACAAACTCTGTGCTCAGCAGCCATGGTAACACCAATATGTGATTAGAGCAAGATTATTATGACTTGGTGAAACATGCAAGTAGCCGCGTAACAACAGCCAATATTTTTTATGTTTACTTTGTTTTAAATGCTTTGCAAATATTATTTCAATTAATTATTAGAAGGCAGCAATGAATTTCATACCAACTGAGCATGTTGCTTTCTTTCCCCATGTTAACGAGGTTAGTAATGTTAGCCCATGACTTTAAAAAGTGTGAAACTCATCAAAAGCTAACATGTATATGGGGAGATGGTAAAGAAGAAAATGTAGCGGAACCAGATATCACCAGAGATCAACCTCCTTAAGCTCTTATGTGGTCTCTTTGGCTGTATCTAGAAACCAAATTGTCACCAGGCAGATTAACAAGAGGAAAGTATAGTTTTACATGTATGTACATAGAGATCTTTAACATAGAGTGAAGTCCAAAGAAGTGGCCAAAGTTATACTTTTTAGACACAGAATGATAAATTTGAGAAGAAATGGCAGGACAAGGAAAATCTGGCTAGGGGAAGCAAATTTTCTAGGGGAGTCAGGAAATATATGTGGGATAGATCTCACAGAAGATAAGGGCGACTTGATTAAGTGTATTCAGGGATATTTCCGCCCTAAATTCCCAGTCTCTGGTGATAAGGGCTATTTTCTCTTCCTGGTACTGTGAGTGTACCCTTTCCAGAAGAATCTTTAGGCTTGCTACATGCCAGAAGAGACAGGTCAGCTATCCCTTTCTGAAACTACAATTTCTTCAGTGTTTCAACTTGAAATAATCAATACAACAATCTGGCAAATTTGGGGATGGTACATTTTCACTCTTTCAAAAAGTATCCCTAATAAATTAAAACACTAATGTTAGATTGCTTTAATATCCAGGACTCACTCTTGGCCAAAGTTTTGATAAAGAAGTTTATTTTCAGCATCCCATGAACAACTTTATTTTTTTCTGCAAAAATCACTTTCACAACTATCTGAAACACTATACTTCCCCTTACCTGGGGACTTACTTTTCCCAAGTGCCTGAGCTTTTTCATGTGTTCAGTGCATGCTTGCCATGTTTCCGTGCACGTTGTAGTAAATGATTTGCTTTTCACCATAAGCTTTTGTGTTAAGTACACTTATTTCTTCATCTAATGTAAGATGGAAATGAGACACAAATGGTAAGTAACTTCCTGAAGCCACACAGCTTATAAATAAAAGATCTGGCCTTAGAATCAATGTGGTTTGATGTCAGAGCCAGCACTTTGATCACTACACACTGACTTTATGCCCCCTCATTATTATGCTATTTGCCTCTAAAACATATGGACTTAATATGCGAATCACTCCTTGTTACACTTTCATTTCTTTAAAAATGTACTCTGTCTTAATCCACAAGAATAAAAGCTGCCACTCAGACAAGAATCAGCTAGTGGAAAAGGTGTTTTTATTCATTTCTTACAAATTATTCATAGGCAGCCATTTTCTCCAACCATTAATTTAAAAAGCATAGACTAAGCACTTACTCTATGCTAGCAGCCTAAGTGGACTCTGAGAGCTCAAATGCTATCTAAGCACACTCCTAGAAAGTAGTCTCAAATCTCAGAAAGGTGATAAATATTCCTGAATACCCCTTTGATAGTGAAGATTGCTGATTTCCTGGAAACAATTTAATTTTGCCTTAAAAATTAGTGTAACCAGTTCCATATTTCCCCAATTAGAATTCCAAGCCATGAAGCCTGCAAAACAGTCACCTACTTAGAATAAAAGTGAAATAAAAAGATCCAAGTACTTTATGCATCTATTCTTGTATGTGTCAGTTTCCTGTTACTGCTCTAGTAAATTATCACAAATTTACTGGCCTAAAACAACTCAGATTTTACAATTTGAAATGTAAACATCTGAAATGGTTCTCACAGGGCTAAAATCAAGGCATTGGCAGAGCTGCATTTCTTTTCTTCTGGAGGCTACCAGGGAGAAGCGCTCCCCTTGCCTTTTCCAGCTTCTAGAGGCTGCTTGCATCCTGGGCTCATGACCTCTTCTCCATTTAAAAGCCAACAGCAACATCTTCAAATCTTCTTCTGACTCTGACCATCCCATTTTTATTATTATTTGTAATGACTCCTGTGAATACAACAGTGTCACTGGGATAATTCTGGATAATCACCCCAACTCAAAACAATTTTATCGGATCTGCCAAATCTCTTTTTTTTCTCATACAGGAACATAGTCACAGGTTCTGGGTGTTAGGACACGTGTATCTTGGAGAGGGAGACATTTTATGCTTACCACATTTGTGAAAATTATCTTACAGTTATGTATTCCATGAAAATTATCTTACAGTTATGTATTCCATAAAAATTATCTCTTCTGAAAATGTAATTTTCTATAAAATTATATATTTAATAGCCAGGATATGTATTATTTTTTAAAGTAAATTACTTTTTAAATTTTCTCAAAAATGTCTCATGGAGAAAGAACATCCTGAAAACATCCTTAATTGGCACAGAAAAAAAATTACTTCACAGACTCTATAAATAACAGACATGTATTTTTAATAGCCTCTCTTCTTTCTCTTCCTCTCCCTCTCTGCCTCCCCCATCTCCCTCTTTGTTTGTCTTTCTCTCTCTGCCATCCCATCTCTTTCCCACACACATGCACACGCACACAGCTAAATCTCCTCTGCTTCTTACTAACAGCAAATGTACAACGATAAGGAAAATATCTGGTTCAGAAAATATATATTATTTTCTTGGTCTTAAACAGAAAGTGCTCATACGAGGAGAAACATATTTAACATGTCCAAGGGATTGCTTGAGGGCTGTGAAACATCCTTCCCAGGAGAAATAATCTCCTGGCTTAACAAATGTGTGGCAAGAATTTGATGGGTTGGCTTACTCCTCTATTGCCTTTAGGACATAATACAATGTGCTGGACTTGGTAGATGAGTCAGAAAGCAGTAGTTCACATAGAACTTGTTTCCGAGAGGTAGGAAAAACAATTCCTCTTTGACAAGTGCTTTGGAAGAGTTTCCTGAGCTATAACTTTGGTGGATGTTGGATTCAGGATCATTAACCACCCAAGATAAATACAGTCCATGGGAGGCAGTGTTCCCTCCGTGTGTGGGTTGCAAATGGAACTAGTCATTTACAATAGCTGCAGTTAAATGGGAACAAAGTTAAGTAGTGATGAGTCAACTATGCAAGGCTCTGCCTTGAAAAGTTCAACAAAGAAAATAACATCAATTTTCAAATTGGAAAATTCTTCAAATTACACATTTATACAGTTCAAAAAATTGCAGGTGAATTACTTAGAGTGCTGAGCAGACAGAAGGAAAGGATTAGATTTCCGAATCTACTACTTACTTAACCTCACTATGTTTCAGATTTTTTACTTTTAAAGTAGAATAAAATAATTTGCCTAACCTAAAATCCAATGTTATGAAGATTACTGTATACCTGAAAGAATACTTGGGAAAGCACTTGATGTGCTCTCAAATAAAAGAATTCAATACGAACTTTGAAAAATATTCATACTGGTAAAGCATTTATTACTGTGCCTGACACATGAATTTATTAGTTATTGCCAAGTAATAATTCAAGGTATGAACTAGGTAATAACAAAAGATTACAAGGTGCATACTTGTAATCTTTGTTGTTGTTCAGCTTTACTGTAGTCAGTATCCATTTACAGATGCAATTCAACGAGGTATTGCAGAGTATACACTTGTAAAACTACAGTCTCAGTCAACAAAAAGAACTTTTCCATTGCTGCTGCTTAACAGAATCACCATAGATTAGTTTGAAATGTTTAGAATTTTATATAAATGGAATTTTTATATAAATATAATTTTATATAAATTTTATATAAATGGAATTTTATGTAAATGGAATCCTTTTACTCTGTATAAAGTTTCTGAATTGTTTCATATGACAAAATGTATGTATCATTGGCTTGTTTCTTTTGGTAGCTGAGTAGTATTTCAGGGCATTGCATATTGTATTATGCTTGTTCATTACCTTTTGACCAACATTTGAGTTGCTTTCAGTTTGGAACTAGTATAAATAAAATTGCTAAAGACATTTTTATGGAAGTCTTTGCGTGGACAGAAGGTTTTTATTTCTTGTGTAAATAGGAATGAAAGTATTTCATTATATGTAAATACATGTTTACCTTTATGAGGAATTGCCAAATTATTTTGCAAAGTGATTGCACAATTTCACTTCCTGACCAGTAAGGTAGTTGTTTCTTATAATTGGCAACATCCATGCTTATGATTTTAAATTGTAACCATTTGAATATGTATGCCGTTGCATCTCATTAAGGTTTTACTTTACCTTGACACTTTTGTCAATATCCTATTGACCTTATGTGTGTGTGTTATTTCTGGACTTTCAGTTTTGTTCTATTAATCTGTGTCTATCCCTTTGCCAAGTTTATCCTACTATGATTGCTATAGCTTTATAGTCAGTTTTAAAGTGAGGTCACTTGATTTTTCCCTCTTTGTTTTTCCTTTAAAAGATTGCTTTGGCTATTCTAGGTTATCTGCATTTCTATAACTTTTATAATCAGATTGCCAAATTTTACCAAAATACTTGCTGGAATATTCATTAGATTTGTGTTAAATCTACAGATTAATTTGGGGTTAAATTGACATCTTGATTATATTGAGTTTTTTGATTCATGATCATGGTTTACCTTTCCATTTACTTACATGCTCTTTTATTTCTTTAGCAAAATTGTATAGTTTGGCACATATTTTGTTAGAATGCCCCTAAGCATTTTATATTTTTGAATGCTATTTTAAACTGAATTGAATTCTTTACTACATTTAGAATTTTATTTTGTTATCATATAGAAATTTTTGTATCTCATACTCTATGGTCTTGCTAAATTCATTTATTATTTATATTACCTGTTTCATAGGTTTCAGAGGGTGTTCTGCGAAATAAAATCATGCCATTTTTGAATAAAAGACTATTTTACCTCTTCCTTCAAATTTTAAGGGTTTTTAAAAATTAAGGCTTTTTGCTTGTCTAATTGCATGGGCTAGGACTTCCAGTACAATGCTGACCACCGGGGGAAAGTGTGAACACGGTAGCCTTGTTTCCAATTCTAAGTAGAAAGTACTACCTTTTCCGTTATTAAGTAAGATGTTAGCTATAATTTTTCTGTTGATTTCCTTAATGATGTTGAGCAAAATTATTCTCTGTGTAATTTATTGTAATATTGCCTTGTAAATAATGACTTTAATCATTCTTTTAATGTTTATTTAGATCATTGTATGTTTTTCCTCCTGCTTTATTTGGTAATCGAAGTGAATTACATTGAATAATTTTTATTAATGTGTTAAACCAACCTGGCATACCTGAGATAAACCTGGCATCATCATTGTATATAATGCCTTTTATATATAACTAGATTCTATTTGCTAATCACTTAAAAAAAATCTTTGTATGCATACTCAAGCAGGATATTGCCCTGTAGTTTTCCTGTCTTATACTATCATTGGTTTTCTTTTTTATCAGACATAAAAAGAAAGAGAAATACTTATAGAAATAGAAATAAGCCAAGATTTGACATTTTATCTAAAATTACCACATTACAAAAAAAGTTTCATATCTTTCTCACTAGATTTTTATGGATCTCAAGAATAGGATTCTTTTACCCCATAACTTAGTTGAATTTCTTGAATTGTGTAGGGTATGTTTTGGTAAATATAAATTTTTACTTTTCCCATGGAAAGGGTGTACCTCTTGCCCATTGATGTTGGATTTAGTCATGTCATTTGCTTGAACCAATGGAATGTCGGTGGAGGTGATAGGGCTGTGTGCCAGATTTAATACTAAGCCTAAAAAAGATATTTCTTCTTCATGTTCCTTTGAATGCTTCCAATCTCTGCATTAGGAGAAGAACATGCCTCAGATAGCTGCTACTCCTCCACTTTTGGTCCCAGAATGAAACACAGGAAGAAGACCTGAATTTGATTTGCATCTCAAAGTAGAACTGTACCAGCTGACATGAAGACTGATGAATAGGGAATAAGTGAATAAGGAATAAGTGTTTATTGTTGTATGCCACTGATATTTCTGTGGCTGATTATGTGTAGAAAAGCTGACTTATACACTTATATAAACGTGAAGAAGACTGAATTTAGAAATGGAGTTTCTGCTTATGGTTATGTCTGAGTAGCTCCAAGTGGATCGTCCCTCCCACAGATAACAACTCTAAACTCTGGACAAAATATAAAAATAACAATTTCTTGAATATCAAAGAGCAGCCCAAATCATGCAGATACTGGGTAAATTTTATAGGAAATTTTTTATAGCTTAAGACTATGCAGGAGTCAGCATCATGTGGCATGACTAAAATCTACATAAGGAGAAAGGGCGTAGAGTATGAAAAGCAACTACCACAGCTAAAAGGTGAGGAGGAATATCCAGGAAGGAGAGAGCTGAAGAGAGGCTCCTGGTTTTTGTGGATTCAGCCACCCAAATCTATGATTGATCCCTGAACTCTGCATGCATAGTGCATTTTATTAAAAGTTCACCTAGGAATAAAAGAATTGAACTGAAATTTCATAGTTCAGGGTTTGAGAATGGCTGAGTTAACCACTTGCTATTACCTAAAAATCAATATGTTTCAGAAGAACATAAAGGAATCCAGAGTCTCTAGAACATATAATTCATAAAGTCCTAGAGAGAATACATGTAAAAATCACAACATCGTGTGGAAACTGAAAAATATGATCCAGTATCAAGAGGAAATGTAATCAGTGGGGACTGACCCAGATATTGGAATAAGCAGATAAGGATATTAAAGCAGCAGTTGTAACTAATGACTCCTAGGGACATAAAATAAAATACGCTCATAATACATTAAAAATAAAAAATCTCAGTAAAGAAATAAAACCTTTTAAAAAGAACCATTGAAAATTGTAGAAGTAAAAGCATAATATCTGAATACATACAAACACACACACACGGGCTAGGTTTATCAGCAAATGAGAAAGGAGAAAAAAATGACAGAGAAACTGAGTCGAAGATAGGTGAAACTTCAATTTACTATTGAAGTGCAATTTAACAAGAGAAAAAGTATTCAAGAAGTATGACAAGAATTTAAGACACTGGTAGGACAATATCATGAGCATTAACATAAGTGTAATTAGAATTCCAGAAAAAGAAGACAGAGTAAGCAGAAAAGAATTTAAGAAATAATAACTAAAAAACTCTGTTATTTGTGAAAGACATAAACATTTGTATTTCAAAAGTTCAGTAAACTTCAGGTAGATAGTTGGAAGAGATAGCTAAACCAAGAAGAGAGCCCTCACCAGTATTTCAAGTAGGGTAATAGTAAAAACAAAATCCCACATCATATTTAACTTATTGAAAATCTAATATAAGGATAAAATTATGATAACAACCACAAAAATGATTTATTACATTCACTGGAACAATAATTTGGAAATTCACTGACTTTTCATAAGAAGCATTAGAGACCAGAAGGTAGTAGAAAATAACTTAAAAATGTTGAGACTAAAGAACTATTAACCTGGAATTCTGTATCTAGCAAAAATATATTTCAAGAATGAAGGCATGATGTCAGTACTTTCTGGTCAAAGAAAACTATGAAATTTAACACTAGAAGACCTACACTAAAGAAACAGAAAAGGAAAGAGTTTAGACTGATGGAGAATTGTAAGATGGAAACTTGGAATTTAGGGAAAGAATGAAGAACATTCAAAATAATTATTTGAGAGGCGTATGTGAAAACAGCAATGAAAGCAATGAATAACTGAGATAAAGAGTCCAGTAAAGGGTTCAATCTTGAATGTAATGATGAATGATATTTCCTTAAATGAGAAAATAAGATGTGTAAAAAAATATGTAAAAATAAAAACAAAGATTCTAATTTGAAATAAGAATATAGCTTTCAAAACAGATGCAGCTGATGATTCTCATTATTCATGGTAGTTATGTTTTCTAAGGTCACTGCAAACATTGAATTGGCAAATAGAGAAAAATTGCTCCTAAGAAAAACACAGGTTTAGGTTCCTGCAAGTGTCTGGTCAAAACATTTCACCAAGTAATCAATATTTAACCTTGTTTTATGTTTATTTCTGTTTAAAGACATCTTATTTAATATATATTTCATATGAATAATTGTATGACTTTTGAATGATTTAACTGTCAGGGACTTTGTGACCATCTGCCAAAGGTTCATTTGCCAAAGACCTTGTAAAACAAGCCAGTCTTATCGGGGTTGAGAGCCTCCTATTCCACATAACTCCTTCACAGGTAGCAGAGTATTAAAAAAAAAATCTGCAGCCTCCTGATCTGCAAAATTACCTCACTTGCAAGTTTAACATTTTTTTGCCTAGCCCAAAAGAGTTTAATATTTTCCAGGTCCTGGGTAACATAAGTTTCTTTGCACTTCATCCACCACGATACTTTTCATCGTGCTTTTTTAAAAAAATCCATTTTCAACTCATGAATCCAGAAAGTTATTTTCTCTTTCATCTTTCCTATAGCATTATCAGACACTATAAATGTTACCTTAGCACTTTCCAGAACGGCCTTATATACAGATTGGCAAAGGTTTTCTTTTTTCTGGTTGTAGTATATTGTTGATTCATAAACATTGAACTCAGAGCCTGAACTCACAGGCATAATTTATGCCTGAACAAAACTTATCTAACACAAATATTTTCTCTTTAAGACATATCACAGCCTTCTTGTATTTAGGAACACTGGACAGTATGTCTTAGTATGCTTCGGCTGCTATAACCAAATACCATAGACTGGATGACTTAAACAGCAGAAATTTATTTTCTCATAGTTCTGAAAAAGTTCTGGCAATGTTTGTTTCCCAGTGAGGGATCCCTTCCTGCTTTGGAAGAGATAACCCAACCAGTAAGAGAGTCTTCATCAGGAAACAAGCCTTGCCAGAACCTTTTCTGTTTGTGTCCTCACATGGCATGAAAAGACAGATCTCTGGTGTGTCTTCCTTTTTTATATGAAGACTAGTTCTATTGGATCAGGGCTCCACCTTTATGATTTCAGTTTACCTTAATCACCTCCATAAAGGCCCTGTCTCCAATACAGTCACATGGAGGAGAGTAGGGGTGGTTAGAACTTCAACTTATGAATTTTGGAGAAATACAATTCAGGTGCTTGGCACTGTGTTCGAGAACCATTTTAAATAGCAAAATTACCAACAAAGAGCATAACAATGAGATAAATGTAGTAATAAGTGGACCAGAAAAAGGGCAATAGTTTACAATATGAGAGCTGAAATAAGAAGACAGCATATGACTTCGTTAGACTGAAGTTGAGAACATCAGAATGTGTGTGACTCAAAATTTGCTGCTCTCCACACATACACAAATAACTGTGAAATAACCATGCATATTGATCTAGGAGTTACAAGTAAACTTTAGCAAGTAGGCAAATTTGCAATTGTAGAATCCACACATAATGAGGAGGGTCAACTGTACCTGTATTTGCTTCTTAGAAACTTCTCTACTTTTTGACAAATCTAGTTGGGAGAACAATTTATAATCTGAATCAGTGAGGAAGATTAAGATAGATTTTTAGATAAATTCATGGTTAATAGCATAGGTATAATACTTTGGTTCATTCTTTACAGTCATTTTAAAAGAAGGAATGAAAATAATAATAACAACAACTAATACTTGTGGAGGTTTCATGAGATGTAAACCACTCTTCTAAGTGCTTGGCTTTCAATCGGCACAAATATCCATAAGGTGAGCACTATCGTTATGTTTATTTTACACATCAGGAAACTGAGGCACAGAAAGTTTTGGTAGCATTACATTTAAAAAATTGTTTCAGAGTATTTTTCTACATCAGCCATGGTAGAGATAGTCCTTAGTATGTGCTGTTCTACTTCTTCATTATAAGATGCATGTTTAATTGCATATTTTATGATACAGTTTCATAAGCCCCTCTCTATTTTCCGGAAATTTGAACTGAATCTGTTTGTGTGAAGAATATCAGGGGTGATTAGAAAAGGAAGCATGAGCTGCAACTCTGATTTAGCACAGATATAGAGGATACATGGGTGGGCTTAAGGATTCAGTGGGAATAGAAAATATAAGTGAGGGAAAATTCTGCTAAGTCCAGAAAATCTTATGATGAGTGAGTTTCTAGTCAATATCTAGACTGGTTATTATCAATAAATATCACATCATACTGGCATATCACTATTTTTTTTAAATTTTGTTTTGTTTTGTTTTTTCTTTTTCCATAGGTTATTGGGGGTACTGGTGTTGTTTGGTTACATGAGGAGATTCTTTAGTGCTTGTGAGATTATGGTGCACCCATCACCCTAGCAACATATATTGCACACTATTTGCAGTTTTTTATCCCCAACCTTCCCCCCAAGTCCCCAAAGTCCACTGTATTACTCTTGTGCCTTTTCGTCCTCATAGCTTAGCTCCCACATAGCAATGAAAACATACAAAGTTTGGTTTTTCATTCCTGAGTTACTTCACTTAGAATAGTCTCCAGTCTCATTTAGGCCACTGTGAATGCCATTAACTCATTTCTTTTTTATGGCTGAGTAGTATTCCACAGTTTATATATATATTTATATATATATATAAAATATATATATATAAATATTTATATATATATATATATAAACACAGGTATATATACCAGTATGTGTATATATATATATATGTCTATATAGATATATACACACACAATGTATATATGTGTGTATATATACATGTATATGTATATATATATGTGTGTGTGTGTATATATATACACACACATATGTGTATATATGTGTGTGTGTGTGTGTATATATACATACACACACACATATATATATATATATACACACACACCGGTTTATATATACACCGATATATACACCAGTGTGTGTATATATATGTGTGTGTGTGTGTGTATACATACACATATATTTATATATATGTGTGTAGCTGTATATACATATATATAGATACACACACACACACATATATATACACATACATATAGACCAGTTTCTTTATCCACTCATTGATTGATGGACATTTCGGTTGGTTCAATGATTTTGCATTTGTGAATTGTGCTGCTATGAACATGAGTGTGCAAGTGTCATTTTCATATAATGACTACTTTTCCTCTGGGTAGATACCCAGTAGTAGGACTGCTGGATCAAATAGTAGTTCTACTTTTAGTTCTTTAACGAATCTCCCACTGTTTTCCATAGTGGTTGTACTAGCTTACGTTTCTGCCAGCAGTGTAGAAGTGTTCCATGATCACTGCATCCGTGCCAATATCTTCTATTTTTTGATTTTTTAAATTATGGCCATCCTTGCAGGAGTAAGGTGGTTTCACATTGTGGTTTTATTTGTATTTCCCTGATCATTAGTGATGTAGAGCATTTTTCATGTTTGTTGGCCATCTGTATATCATCTTTTGAAAATTGTCTATTTACATCTTCTGCCCACTTTTTGATGAAATTATTATTTTTTCTTGCTAATTTGTTTAAGTTCATTGTGATTTTGGATATTAGTCCTTTGTCAGATGTATAGATTTTCTTTGTCCTTTGTCAAATGTATAGAAGATTTTCTCCCAGCTGTGGGTTGTCTGTTTACCCTGCTGACTGTTCCTTTTGCCATGCTAAAGCTCTTTAGTAAGTTCCAGCTATTTATCTCTGCTTTTATTGCATTTGCTTTTGGGTTATTGATCATAAAATGCTTCCGAAGCTTATGTCTAGAAGGGTTTTTCCAATGTTATCTTCTAGAATTTTTGGAGTTTCAGGTCTTAGATATAAGTCCTGAAGCCATCTTGAGTTGATTTTTGCATAAGGTAAGAGATGAGAATATAGTTTAATTCCTCTACATGTGGCTTGCCAATTATCCCAGAACCATTTGTTGATTTTGTTTGCTTTGTTGAAGATCAGTTAGGTGTAAGTATTTAGGGTATTTAAGTTTATTTCTGGGTTCTCTATTCTACTCCATTGGTCTATATGCCTTTTTTTTTATACCAGTACCACACTGTTTTGGTGACTATGGCCTCATAGTATAGTTAGAAATCAGGTAATGTGATGCCTCCACATTTGTTCTTTTTGCTTAGTCTTGCTTTGTCTATGCTGGTTCTTTTTTGGTTTAATATGAATTTTAGGATTGTTTTTTCTAGTTCTGTGAAGAATGATGGTGCTATTTTGATGGGAATTGCATTGAATTTGTAGATTGCTTTTCAAAATATGGTCATATTCACAATATGGATTCTATACATCCATAAGCATGGGACACGTTTCCATTTGTTTGTGTTGTCTATGATTTCTTTCAGCAGTGTTTTGTAGTCTTCCTTGTAGAGATCTATTATCTACTGATTACTGATTAGGTATATTCCTAAGTATTTTATTTTTTTTTTGCAGCTATTGTAAAAGGAGTTGAGTACTTGATTTTGTTCTCAGCTTGGTCACTGTTGGTGTATAGGAGAGCTAGCAATTTGTATACATTCATTTTGTATCTGAAACTTTGCTGAAATATTTTACCAGTTCTAGGAGATTTTTAGAGGAGGCTTTAGGGTTTTCTATGTATGCAATCATATAATCACAACCACTGTGGATAACAGTGTGGAGATTCCTTAAAGAACTAAAAGTAGGACTACCATTTGATTCAGCAATCCCACTATTGGCTATCCACCCAGAGGAAAAGAAGTCATTAAACAAAAAAGATACTTGCCTACTCATGTTTATAGTAGTTCAATTAACAATTGCAAAGATATAGAACCAACCCAAATTCCCATTATTCAAAGAGGAGATAAAGAAGCTGTGAGATATATATATATATCACACAAACACACACACATACATATATATATATATATATAATGGAAGGTATATAAATACATATATGCATTTAATTATATCTATATTTAATTATATATATACTTTCCATAATATATATATGTATACATAATATGCACACACACACACACACACATACACACACACACACACAGACCATCCATCACATATATATATGGAATACCCTCAGCCATAAAAAGGAATAAATTAATGGCATTTACAGAAACCTGGATGGGATTGGAGACCATTATTCTAAGTGAAGTATCTCAGGAATGGAAAACATAATGTCATATATTCTCACTCATAAGTGGGAGCTAAGCTATGAGGATGCAAAGGCACAAGAATGACACAATGGACTTTGGAGACTCATAGTGAAATGGTGGGGAGGGAGTGAGAAATAAAAGACTATAAATTGGGTTCAGTGTATACTGCTCGGGAGATGGGTGCACCAAAATCTCACAAATCACTACTAAAGAACTTACTTATGTAACCAGATACCACCTGTTCCCCAAAATCCTATGGAAATAAAAAACAACCTAACATAAATTATAATTAAAGTATGTGGAAATTATTTTTATGTATTTCATTATTTTTTCTTATAAGAGATAATTCCAATAATTTCTAGTGATGACAATGTTTTCTCAACATGTGGTTAAAAGCAAAGAGAAAATAAATCCATCAAGTAAAAATGAAAATTAAGACTTTCAAGTGTTTATTGCTCACAATAGTTTACCAGTCATGTTGAGAAAAGTGAGCAGGAGTAGCTATTCTTATATCAGACAAAACAAACTTTAAAGCAACAGCAGTTAAAAAAGACAAAGAGAGACAACATTATGTAATGGTAAATGGCCTTTCCAACAGGAAGATATCACAAACCTAAACATATATACACCTAACATATTGTCAGCAAAGAGTGACAGTTTGAGTTCCTCTTTACTGATTTGGATACTCTTTATTTCCTTCTCTTGTCTGATTGCTCTGGCTAGGACCTCCAGTAATATGTTGAGGAGGAGTGATGAGAGTGGGCATCTTTGTCTTGTTCCTGTTCTCAGAGAGAATGCTTTCAACTTTTCCGCATTCAGTATTATGTTGGCTGTGGGTTTGTCATAGATGGCTTTTATTGCATTAAGATATGTCCCTTGTATGCCAATTTTACTAAGAGTTTTAATCATAAAGCCATGCTGGATTTTTGTCAAATGCTTTTTCTGCATCTATTGAGATGGTCGTGTGATTTTTGTTTTTAATTGTTTATGTGGTATATCACATTTATTGACTTGTGTATGTTAAACCATCCCTGCATTCCTGGTATGAAACCCACTTGATCATAGTGGATTATCTTTCTGATATGTTGTTGGATTTGGTTAGCTACTGTTTCACTAAGGATTTTAGCATCTACGTTCATCAGGGATATTGGTCTGTAGTTTTCTTTTTTGATTATGTCCTTTCCTGGTTTTGGTATTAGGGTGATGCTAGCTTCACAGAATGAATTAGGGAAGGTTTCCGCTTTCTCTATCTTGTGGAATAGTGTCAATAGGATTGGTACCAATTCTTTTTTGAATGTCTGGTAGAATTCTTCTGTGAATTCATCTCATCCTAGACTTTTTTCTTTGGTAATTTTTAAATTTCCATATCAATCTCACTGCTTGTTATTGATCTGCTGAGGGTATCAAATTTTTCCTGATTTAAGTTAGAAGAGTTGTATTTTTCCAGGAATTTATCCATCTCTTCTAGGTTTTCTAGTTTATGTGCATAAACGTGTTCATAGTAGCCATGAATGATCTTTTGAATTTCTGTGATGTTGGTTGTAATGTCTCCCATTTTGTTTCTAATTGAACTTATTTGGATTTCTCTCTTCTTTTCTTGGTTAATCTTGCCAATGGTCTATCAATTTTATTTATCTCTTCAAAGAACCAGCTTTTTGTCATTTATCTTCTGTATTTATTTTGTGTTTCAATTTCATTTACTTTCTCTAGTTCTTTAAGGTATGACCTTAGAGTGTCAGTTTGTGCTCTTCCAGTCTTTTTGATGTAGACATTTAGGGCTATGAACTTTCCTGTTAGCACCGCCTTTGGTGTATCCAAGAGGTTTTGATAGGTTGTGTCATTATTGCCGTTCAGTTAAAAGACTTTTTAAATTTCCATGTTGATTTTGTTTTTGACCCAATGATCACTCAGGAGGAGGTTGTTTAATTTTCATGTATTTGCATGTTATTGAAGGTTGCTTTTAGGGCTGATTTCCAGTTTTATTCCACTGTGGTCTGAGAAAGTGCTTGATATAATTTCAATTTTCTTAAATTTATTCAGGCTCACTTTGTGGCCTGTCATATCGTCTATCTGGAGAACCTTCCATGTACTGTTCAATACAAATGTATTCTGCGGTTGTTGGATGGAATGTGCTATATATATCTAAGTCCATTTGTTCCAACATATAATTTAAATCCACCATTTCTTTCTTGATTTTCTGTCTTAATGAACTGTCTAGTGCTGTCAGTACAGTATTGAAGTCCCCCACTATTATTATAATACTGCTGTCTATTTGATTTATTAGGTCTATTAGTAATTATTTTATAAATTTGGGAGCTCCAGTGTTAAACTCGCGTAACACAAAAGGACTCACATAACCTTGAAGTAAAAGGGTATAAAAGGCATTTCATGCAAATGGACACCGGGTGGGAGCAGGGCTAGGCATGTTTGAGCTCAGATTCTCCTTGGATGGGTCTTGCTGTGGCTGATATAGGGGTTAGGTATGAGGTTCCAGGTCAATGGAGTTCCCAGTTCAGTGGAATCCTAGGAGGAGTCACACAAGTTGTCAGGGAAGTGGAGGAAAGCCGACAATCACAGACCTCACTCAGATCCCATGCAATCAGAAGGGCCGGTCTCACTCCCACCTTCCCCCACCTCCTCCCCAGCACTGAGTCTGTTTCTAAGCCCTGGGAAAGCAGGGCTGAGTATTTGCCTCAGGCTACCTGTCTTCCAGCTGCCAAAGAAAGTAAGGATTTTGTTCTTCCCCTGCCTGTGGAGTCTGATTGCAGGATTCGTGCCCTCCCCTGAGTTCTGGCCAGGAGGCTTCTCAACTGGTCCAAATTGTTACAAAGTTCAGCGGAAGATTTCCTTCTCCCTGTGGCGTTTTCCCTGCACCTCTGGCCACCCTCCCGGAGGATCCCCGTGATGCCCTGCAGGAATGGCCTGCTTGGGAACCCAGTGAACTCCCAGAGCCTTTCTCACTTCTTTCTCTACTCCTGGATTTCAAGCGGCTTTCTAAATTGATTCAGCTCCAGATAAGTTTGGAATCTTCTGTAAACTAGACCTTCAGTTTCTCCTATAGGAATGTGTATTCGGGGACAGAGGATCTCCCTTTCCCACTTCTGCAGTTTGGGCAGTCACTGTATTTGGGGTGTCTCGAGGGTCCCTTGGGAGCAGTCTGCTTCCTTCAGGGGGGTCTGTGGGTCCTCTTGGATTTCCTGATTTATTCCTGCAGTCTTTCTGGAGCTAAAATTCATGTGAGCCTCCATACACTGCTCTATCCATCCAATCCAGTCCTGCCTCCTGTCTGCCACGATGCCTCCACTATTTTTTAAATGTAACTTTTATTTTAAGTTTAGGGGAACATGTCCAAATTTGTTTTATAGGTAAACATGTCATGGGGGTTTGTTGTACAGATTATTTAGTCATCCAGGTATTAAACCTAGTACTTTCAATAGGCCCCAGTGTGTGTTGTTCCCTTCTTTGTGTCCATATGTTCTGATTATTTAGCTCTAACTTATATGTGAGAACATGTGGTATTTGTTTTTCTGTTCCTGTGTTAGTTTGCTAAGGATAATTGCCTGCAGCTCTATCCATGTCCCTGCAAAGGACATGATCTCATTGTTTTTTATGGCTGCATAGTATTCCATGATGTATATGTACCACACTTTCTTTCTGTGTGTCATTGATGGGCATTTAGGTTGATTCTATGTCTTTGCTATTGTGAGTAGTGCTGCATAAAACATTCACATGCATCTGTCTTTATAACAGAACAATTTATATTCCTTTGGGTATCTACCCAGTAATGGGATTGCTGGTTGAATGGTATTTCTGTTTGTAAGTCCATGAGGAATCACAACACTGTCCTCCAACAATGAGATAACCAATTTATACTCGCACCAACAGTGTATAAGTGTTCCAGATTCCTCACAATCTCACCAGCATCTGTTATTTTTTGCCTTTTTATATGATAGCCTTTCTGAATGGTGTGAGATGGTATCTCATTGTGGTTTTTATTTGTATTTCTCTAAAGACCAGTGATGTTGAGCTTTTTCTCATGTGATTGTTGGTCATATCTATGTCTTCTTTAGAAAAGTGTCTGTTCACGTCCTTTGCCTACTTTTTAATGGTGTTTTTCTATATTGTAAATTTGCTTAATTTCCTTATAGATACTGGATATTAGACCTTTTCAGCTGCACAGTTTGCAAAAATTCTCTCTCAGTCTGTAAGTTGTCTGTTTATTCTCCGGATAGTTTCCCTTGCTGTGCAGCAGCTCTTTAGTTTAATTAGATCTCATTTGTCAACTTCTACTTTTGTTGCAATTGCTTTTGGCATCTTCACCGTGGAATCTTGGCCCATTCCTATGTCCAGAATGATATTGCCTAGGTTATCTACCAGGGTTTTTATAGTCTTAGGTTTTACATTTAAGTCTTTAACCCATCTTGAGTTAATTGTTTGTGTATGGTATAAGGAAGGAGTCTAGTTTCAATCTCCTGAATATGGCTAGCCAGTTATACCAGCACCATTTGTTGAATAGGGAGTCCTTCCCTTTGCTTGCTTTCATCAGGTTTGTCAAAGATCAAATAGATTTGGTATGCAGACTTATTTCTGAATTCTCTATTCTGTTCTATTGGCCCATGTGCCTGTTTTTGTACCAGTGCTATGCTATTTTGGTTACTGTAGCCCTGTAGTATAGTTTGAAGTCAGATAGTGTAATGCCTCTAGCTTTGTTCATTTTGCTTAGGATTGCCTTGGCTATTCATGCACTTTTTTGGCTCCATATGAATTTTAAAATAGTTTTTCCTAGTTCTGTGAAAAAGCCGATGGTCATTTAATAGGAGTAGTATTGAATCTGTAAATTGCTTTGGGCAGTATGGCCATTGTAATGATATTGATTCTTTCTATCTATGAGCATGGAAGGTTTTTCCATTTGTTTGTGTCATCTCTGATTTCTTTGGGCAGCGTTTTCTAGTCCTTGCAGAAAGCTTTCTCCTCCCTTGTTAGCTGTATTCCTAGGTATATTTCGTTTTTGTGTGTGGAAATTTTGAATGGGATTATGTTCTTGATCTGTCTCTCAGCTTGACTGTTAGTGGGAATGCTAGTGATTTTCACATGTTTATTTTTTATCATGAGACTTTGGTTCAGTTGTTGTACCTAAATGGAGGAAAAAAGACACTCTGGCTTGTCAGGGTTCTTTTCTTATCTTTGTGAGCTTATTGACCTTCAGTCTTTGAGGATTTTGACCTTTGGATTCTTTTTTCTTTCCTATTTGATGACCTTGAGGGTTTGATTGTGGTATTAGGTGAATTCAGCCAACTGGCTTCATTTCTGGAAGATTTTAGAGAGAGCCAACCTCAGCTCCCAAATTCTGGACTGCCTGTTTTCATTCTGGAGGATTTGTGTTGGGCCCCAACTTTGTTCTCTAGCTCCTCCAGGTTAGGAATCCACTGTGCTGCAGGTGACCGAGGTGCTTTTGGACCACTGGTCACTACACTCCGATGCATGGTGTCAGCCAAAGCAGTTCATAATGCAGTGACAGCAGGATCTGTCCTCATTCACACATGTCTGCAGCAGTGGTTGCAGCAGCGCAACAGAACACTAGGCTGTCAGGATGCCTGCCTCCCTGTGGGTATTCACCACAGTGATGGAGGCAACTCCATTGTGGGTGAGGCCTAGGAGGGATCCTGATTGCGACTGTGTGCACCGTAGCACTTGAAGTGGTGTTGGCTCAAAGGTGGGGCACTGGTGAGTGCAGGTCTGGGTGCCTTCTCTGTGCCCTGTAAGCAGGAGTAGTCACTCAGGGTGGAGGCTGATCTGCTGCTGTTCTCTGCACAGTGTTATTGAAAGAGCAGATTGTGGGCAGAGATGGGGCTGGCTGGCTTTGTACCCAATGAGGCTCCATTGCTAATGGTAGTCAATGGGGGTATGGGAGGTGGATTGAACTCTTGTGTGCTGGCAGGGCAACAGAAGCGAAACCCACCTGGCAGATGCCTGGCAGATACGCACTAGCAAAGTGAAGTGGGGAGCTGCTATGAGGCAGGGGGAAGCTGCAATGTGGGGAAGGAGCCTGCTAGCTGGTGCATGGCCACAGGGGACACCCCACTGGAGCTCTCCGCCAGTCATGCATGGTCCACTAGGGCAGAAGCGATGGTGAGGACCCCAGGGCACATGCAGCTTCCCTGCAAGCAGGCATGGCTAGGCTGGAGCACCAGGAGAGGTCAGCAGACCAAGGGGTTCTCAGGTTGGACTATCCCTGTCTGATGGGCAAGCCTGGCCTGCAGGAATCAGGTCCCACAGGACTCTTAGGGCTAAACTCTCCTATGAGAGCAAGTGGAGCCTAGGGGGACAGCCATCCCTGGCTGTGCTCTGCTACTTATGCTCCTGCATCAAACCCTCTGAGATCCACATCTGCTGGCTTGCTGTACCTACCACTTCTCTAAGTAGCTCTCCCAGGAAACTCCAGTGTCCCTGGTGAGCGAGGGGTCTCCACTTGCTGAAGTTCCAGCGGTCGGTGGCGACCACGAGCTGCTCCTTACCTGCTCAACTCATTCCTTCTCCTGGAGCTGTTGGGGGCCGGGAATGAGTCCCAGTGCACCGCAGCCTCATGCAGGGTTCCCAGCTTTCTACCCATTCATTCCAGCTTCTGTGTCTTCCCTCCATCCACTCTCAGTGCCTTCCCTCTGAAGATCTGTTAGGAGCACAGCAGTCCTTTCGGTCCCTGGGAGGGAGCTGTTCCACCTGGCTGCATCTCGTCACCCGTCTTGCCCTCCTCCCCCATGTTATTTTTTTAAACTGCTCTTTGAATTCAGTGATGTTTTCTTGAACACTGGAAAATACTGCATATAACTATTTCGGTAACGTTGGAAGTTTTATAGGTGGAAAAACGACTTGTTTCAATTTACAAGTAATTGATTAACTGTGAGGTAGAGGTTTTTTAAATGCTTTATATTCTTGTTACCCGTTTGTGCAAATAATTCCAAATGCATCAGGCTTATTTATCACATACACATGATAAAAATGTTAGGACTGGAAGAAATGTTAGTTGATTAGTTCCTCAAATGTAAGACTAATTGTATAAACTATAGCTTTCACACTTCTGGTTCAGTTAGAAGGAAAAAAAAACACATCTCTAGAATTCAGTTAAAGAAAGATTCTTGGTCTAGTCCAGTGGTTCTCAAATCAAGAAGCATATTACCACTGCCTGGAGGCTTTTTAATACATACTGACACCAGGTTCCCATTTTCAGTTACTCTAATGTGTGACCTAGTCATCAATATTAAAAGCTTCTCAGGTACTTACAATGTGCAGCAAATGATGAAAACGTTTAGTCTAGGCTATATGTATAGTTGGTAGCTAACTAACACAGATTTTAATTATTATTTATCAATATCATCTAGAATAACCTTCTTAATCTTTATTCTATATTTTTCTTTCATGTGACAAGTCTATCACTTTTGTTATAATTAATTACTACATTTAATCATATCTTTGGTCGACACTTCAGACTCTTATTTCTACTTTTCAGATGTGAGAAATATCCTCAGAAATGAAAACATTTGACTGTTTCATATTTGGGTTCTTTTAGGGAGTAAAGCTCCTTTAAACCACGCTGGAGTAACAGCATCTAAACTGAGTTGACCATTTTCTAGTAGTACTTAATTTTAAGAACCTGGAGAAAGGAGTTAGAGTGAACTTCCAAGATCTCATTTAATCAGTGTTTGACATTTACCTTCTTCATTTTATTTGTAGTGAGCACTTAAAAAGTCATTTTGTTAATCTTTTTAAGTGCAGTGCATTAACACATTTTATATGCAAGTACAAATTATGTTTTTTTAACAATTTCCAGACTTCAGATTACACCTCTTTTCAATGATATGAATAATTTGCAAGTGACTGCCTAAAATAACTTTGTAACTTCCAGACCAGACGATTAGACTATATTAAAAGTGGAGCAATGTGCTTTTTAATTCATCAGTGCAACTTCTCAAGGAAAAAAATAAAATACTGCAGTAAGAATGATTGTTACATTTCTGATCCTTGGAGACAGATTGGTTTATTTTTCCTCTATCCTGTAAATATTACTGAGCAGATATGAAAGATAATTCTGTCCTCCTTCTCTCAGACCTACTTTCCTTTCAAATCTTTGGAAAATAATGTTTTTGCTTCTGTCATTTATAATCTACAGGTATTGCTGATAGTTAAGTACCTCAAGATGTTTGTATATTAATGAGTGTGGTTCACTCTTGTTTCCTACTGTATCCTGTTAATGTTACAAATTATGTCTTCTTAAGGAGTAAACAATTTTTCCTGTGATGTGGTTTTCTGAGTGTGACTGGTCTAAGATTGCATTATATATTGAAAAAGGAAAAAAAATGTACATTTACATAATAGTTTGTGGATATCTTTGACAAGATGACATTGTACACTGAGGCAAAATCTCATATAATTTGTATTCTTAGAAGCTGCAATATATGAATGTATTATAACAATGTTGACTCTATTCCTAGTTCAAACCATTTGACTTTCAAGAGTAACTGAAGAGCTATTTATATAGCTCGATGCAACTATATTAAGTATAACAATATCTAAGGCAGAGAGTAATACTGACAGTTCAGTTTTCACACTCAAAGTGCTCTATGTCATCAAAAAGAAAACCTCTGAATTTGTAACAAATATTTAAAATCTCATGTGGGGAAGTTTATCTAAACCAGTAAAGAACATCGTTTAGTATGAAAAATCTAGGTTTATTCATCCATCTACCTTCTCTCACCGCTATCACCAATGCCATTAGCAAAGTGGAAATAAAATGAAGTTGTTATTATTCTCAAACTATTTTATGACATTTTCACATCACAAAAAGTAGGACACATGTTCAAATTGGGAAATCGCAATGAAAGAGATTTGCAAACTTTCCTTAATATTAATCAAGACATTTTTAGTTATTTTATATAGTCCTTTATAAATAACTAACTTTTTGGGTTTTTGAGGTCATCACTTATTACATTTTATTTAGACTACACCTCCTTGTACAGACTCAGGTTAAGCAACATGGAATTAGTAGCTTAATTAAAGTCTACTCTGGATGCAACCTCAGGTAGCAGGCCAGAGGAGTGAGTATTGCAATAGTTTGCTACTGTTTCTTACGCATCTAGAACTTCTAATCCCAATGCTTTGTCACAGACCATACAGAATGCTGTGTGTCAAAGATGAGACCAAAGAAAAATATTTTCACTTACCCTTTCTTGTCTTCCTGCTGAGTATTCCTTATTACTTGAGATTCCCTTTGAAAACGAATATTATAATGTTTCATCCTTCAAAACCTGTGGTCTATGTGCTGTCAAAATTTCTAAATTCTGGAGTGGTAATTTCTGCCATCTTTGGAAATTTCAGCAAAATTTCCTGAAGAAACATGTCATTTGCTCAATCATGAAACAAGAATAAACTGAGAACAGGTACTTTCCTAGAAGATTTTAAAAATATAAATATTTTAAAAATAAAATTATAAATAAAAATTCTCTCAAATACCTGTGCCTCAAAAGTGCTATCTTAAAAATATAAAGACTAAAGTCTCTTTAAAATAAGATCTAAAAAATGGATCGGTGCTTATATATCAGTCATATCATAATGTATTTTCTCAGTAGGAATTTTAATAATTTATTTAAATGAATTTATGTCATTTCTGCCCAAATTTGTTCAAATAATTGATTGGGTGCTAGTTTAAGTTAAGAAGCCATAATCTTACAACTTAGATATTTCATTCTCTCCATTGAGCATGTTAAATATATTATCATTTTCTCCTTTGTCACCTTATCTTATCTTTTATTTGTAATTTTTATGAATACACAATAGCCATGCGTATTTGTAAGGTATATGTGAAATTTTGAAACAAGCACACAATGTGTAATAATCAAATGAAGGTAATTAATTGGAATATCTATAATCTCAAGGATTTATTTCCTTATGTTAGGAAGATTTCAGTTCTACCTTCTAGTTATGCTGAATTGGATAATAAAATTGTGTTGACTGTAGTTGTCCTAGGGTGCTACAGAACACTAGTTATTATTCCTTCTACCGAACTATATTTTTGTATTCATTAACCAGTTTCTTTTTAATTTCCCATCCCCCTATCCTTCCCATCCTCTGGTAACCATCATTCTACTCTCTATCTCAATGAGATCAATTTTTTTAGCCCATATATATGGAAGAACAGGCACTATTTGTCTTTCTGGGCCTGGCTTATGTTACTTAATATAATGTTCTGCAGTTCTATCCATGTTGTTGTAAACGACAAGATTTCATTCTTTTTATAGGGTTGCATAATGTTCTATTGTGTGTAAGTGTATCATGTACAATATATGAGATATATATCACATATATTATATATCACATACATCATACATGTCACACATATACATGTGATATATTGCACATCACTTATATCACATATATATGTTCTGTTCTTAAGTTCTGTGTCCGAGTCTGGACACTGACCGCTGAAAAGTAGATGCTTTTCTGCACCAGCAGCTGTTGATGCATGCTGTGCTTCTTGACTCTTCCATTCTAAAACACCACTATTAAGTCTGTACTCTGAATAGTGGACAGGCAGTGAGCGATCACAACGCAGGTGCCACATTCTCTAGCTTTATCCAGTGTTTCTTGTACAACTTTTTCATTTTCAGTATTCAGAGCTGATGTAGCTTCATCCAACTGCAGGATCTGAGGTTATCTGATGAGGGCTCCGGCAATAGCAATCCTCTGTTTCTTTACCTCCTGAGAGCTGTTTCCCCTTATCTCTCACAATTGTTTCATATTTGTAGGGTAACGTCTCTAAGGAAAAATGGGTATGGGCAGCTTTGTCTGCATTCACAATTTTATCCTATGATACAACCTAACTGTTGTCTCCATCGGCAATATTCTCAGCAATATTTTATAGACCTATATAATATCAATTATATATCCTGTATTATCTGTCATATATATTATATATCAAATATATCATATCAAACACACATCTATGAAAATATGTTTTATATATATGAAGAAATATGAGATATATGTATATGTTTTCTTTATTCATTCATCTATTGATAGATTCTTGGGTGCATTCCATGTCTTGACTATTATAAATAATGTTGTAATAAACAGGAGAGTGAGGACAGATATCTCTTTGATATACTAATTTCCTCTCTTTTGGATATACACCCAGAAATGGAATTGATGGATCATATGATAGTTCAATTTTAAGTTTTTTGAGAAACTTCCATTTTTTTGTAGTCGCTGTATTAATTTACAATCCCTCTAACAGTGTAGGAGGATTTGCCTTTCTCCACATCCTCCCCATCATCTATTATTGCCTGCTCTTAGAAAAATAATTTTAACCTTCATTTTAGATTTAGGAGGTACACAGGCAAGTCTGTTATATGGATATACTCTGTGATGCTGAGGTTTGGGGTATGATTGATCCTGTCACCCAGCTACTGAGCATAGTATTCAATAGTTAATTTTTCAACTCTTGTCCACCTCCCTCCCTCCCCTCTCTAGTATTCCCCATTGTGTATTGTTACCATCTTTATGTCCATATGTATCCAATATTTAGCTCACACTTATAAGTGAGATAAAGCAGTATTTGTTTTTTTATTCTTTCATTAAGTTACTGAATTGAGTATCTTTTCGATAAAGCTGTTTTAAGTGGGATGAGATAATAACTCATTGTGGTTTTGATTTATGCTTCTCTGATAATTCGTGATGTTGAGGATATTTTCATAAACCTGTTTGCCACTTGTATGCCTTCAGAAAACCATCTATTTATGTTTTTGTCAATTTAAAAAATTGGATAATTTGTTTTTTTTTTTCCTATTATTTGGGCTCCTTCATATTCTGGTTATTAATCCCTTGCCAGATGGGTGATTTGAAAATTTTTTTGCCCATTCAACGGGTTTTCTCTTTACTTGTTTATTGTGTGTTTGTTTTTGATGTGCAAAAGCTCTTTTGTTTAATATGATTTCATTTGTTCATTTTTGCTTTGGTTGTCTGCTTTTGAGAACATACGCAAACCTTTTCTCAGACCAATGCTCTGGAGCATTCCCTCAGTGTTTTCTTCAAGTGGTTTCATAGTTTCAGGACTTGCACTTAAGTCTTTATTCAATTTTGAGTTGGGTTTTGTATATGGTGAGAGATAGGAGTTTAACTTCATTCTTCTGCATATAAATATCCATTTTTTCTAGCACCATTTATTGAAGAGATTGTTCTTTCACCAATGTATGTCCTTGCCACCTTTTTCAAAAATGAATTGACTGTAAATACATGAATTTATTTCTGGGTTCTCCATTTGGTTTCATTGGTCTATGTCAGGTTTTATGCCAGTGCCATGCTGTTTTGGTTACTTTAGCTTTGTAGTATAATTTCAAGTCAGGCAATATGATGCCTTCAGCTTTCTTCTTGCTCAGAAATGGTTTCATCCTTCAAGGTCTTTTGTGTTTTCATATACATGTAAGGATTTATTTCTATTTCTGTGAAGAAAGTCATTGTTATTTTGATAAGGATTGCATAGAATATGGAGATTGCTTTGGGTAGCATAGACATTTTACCCACATTGATATTACTCATGAACATGTAAAATCTTTTTAATTTTTTTGTGTCATTTTCAATTTCTTTCATCAATGTTTTATAGTTCTCATTGTAGAAATCTTTCACTTATTTGGTTAAGTTTATTTCTAGGCATTTTATTTTATTTTTAGCTATTATAAATGGGATTATTTTTTGAGTTTCTTTTTCAGATTGTTTTCTCTTAACATATTAAAATGCTAGTAATTTTTGGTATGTTGATTTTGTAACCTGTATCTTTACTGAAGCATAGTTCTAATAGTTTTTTGAAAGAGTCTAGATTATAAGATTATATCATCTGCACACAAGGATAATTTGACTTTATCCTTTCCAACCTGATTACCCTTTATTTATTTTTCTTATCTAATTGCTCTGACTAGGACTTCAAGGTATATTGAGTAAAAGTGGTGAAAATGTACATCCTTGCCTTGTTGCAGATCTTAGAGAAAAGGTTTTCAGTTTTTCCCCATTTAGTTTGATGCTAACAGTGAGTTTGTTGAATATGACCTTTATCATATTGAGGTAGGTTCCTTATATATGCAGTTTCTTGAGAGTTTTTATTATGAGTTGTTCAATTTTATTGAATGTTTTTCACCATCAATTAAAATGATAATATGACTTTTTGTAATTCTGCTGATGTATTACATTTGTTGATTTGCGTATATTGAATTATCCTTGTATCTCTGAGATAAATTCCACTTATCATGATGAATGATCTTTTTAATGTATTACTGAATTCAGTTTGCTAGTATTTTGCTAAGAATTTTGACACTATGTTTCTTATAGATACTGGCCTGTAGTTTTTGTTTATGGTTGTGTCTTTGGTTTTGGTATCAGGGTTATGCTAGCCTTGTATAATAATGAGGCTGGAAGTTTTTCCTTCTCCTTGATATTTTGCAATAGTTTGAGTAGAATTGATATTTTTAAATTTTTAGTAGAATTCAGCACTGAAGCCATAAGGTTTTGGGCTTCTCTTTCATGGGAGATCTTTTTATTATTGCTTCTATCTAATTTCTTGTTATTGGTCTATTCAGGTGTTGTATCTCTTCATGGTTCAATCTTGGTAAGTTGTATGTGTCTAGGAATTTTTCCATTTCTTCTAGATTTTCCAATGTATTGGCATATAGTTGCTTATAGTAGTCTCTAATGATCTTTTGAATTTCTGCAGTATCAGTTGTAATGTCTCAGTTTTCATTTCTTGTTTTATGTATTTGGGTTTTTCTTGATGTCTTTTTAAAGTTAATCTACCTAAAAGCTTGTGGATTTTGTTTATTTTTCCACAAAACCAACTTTTAATTTTGTTGATCTGCATTTTTTGTTTCAATTTCATTTATCCCAGATCTGATCTTTATTATTTCTTTTCTTCTACTAATTTTGAGTTTACCTTGCTCTTGCTTTTCTAGTTAAGATGCATTTTTAGGTTTCTTATTTGAAGTCTTTATACTTCTATTTTTTTGATGTGGACGTCTATTTCTATAAACGTTCCTCTTAGTACTGTTTTTGTTGCTAGGTTTTGATATACTGTATTTTCATTTGCTTCAAAAATTTTTCAGCTTTTTTCTTAAGTTTTTCACTAACCCAGTGGTCATTCAGGAGCATTTTGTTTAATTTCCATGTATTTGCATACTTTCCAAGGATCTCTTGTTACTGCTTTCTAGTTTTAATCCATTATGGTCAGAAAAGATAATTGATGTGATGCAAATATTTTTTAATTTTTTGAGGATTGTTTGGTGGGCTAACATATTGTCTACCCTTGAGCAATTTCTATGTGCTGAGAAGAAAGTATATTCTGCAGCTGTTGCATGAAATGTCCTGTAAATGCTTGTTAGATCCATTTTATCTATAGTGCAGATTAAATTTTGTACTTACTGTTGATTTTCTGTCTAGATAACCTGTTCAACACTCAAAGTGGGGTGTGAAGTCCCTGTGTTATCATGTTACTAATAAAGGCATACCCAAGACTGGGTAATTTCTGAAGAAAGAAGGTTTAATTAGCTCACAGTTTAGCATGGTTGAGGAGGCCTCAGGAAATATATAGTCATGGTGGAAGGGAAGCAAACATGTTCTTCTTCACATGGTATCAGAAGAGAGAAAAATGAGAACCAAGCAAAGGGGAAGCACCTTATAGAACCATCAGATCTTGTGAGAACATACTCACTATCATGAGAATGGCATTGGGGATACTACCCTCATGATTTAATTACCTCCCACTGGCTCCTTCCCATGACATATTGTTATTATGGGAACTAATATTCAAGATGAGATTTTGGTGGGGACACAGCCAAACCATAGCAATCCCCAACTATTATTGTATCATGGTCTATCTTTCTCTTTAGTTCTAGTAATATTTGCTTTGTATATCTAGGTACTCCAGCACTGGATGCAAATATATTTACAGCTGTTATAGCTTCTTGCTTTATTGACACTTTTATCATTGTCATATCATGACAATCTTTCTGTGTTTTTTGTTTTTTTTTTTCAGTTGAAGTCTCGCTCTTTCACCAAGCTGGAATGCAGTGGTGCAATCTTGGCTCACTGTAACCTCTGTATCCTGGGTTCAAGCGATTCTCCTGCCTCAGCCTCCTGATTAGCTGTAATTACAGGCTTGCACCAGCATGCCCAGCTAATTTTTTTGTGTTTTTAGTAGAGATGGGGTTTCACCATGTTAGCCAGGGTGGTCTGGATTTCTTGACCTTGTAATCCACCCACCTAGGCCTCCCAAAGTGCAAGGATTACAGGTGTGAGCCGCCGCACCTGGCCCTTTCTCTGTTTTTAGTTTTGGTCTTGAAATTTATTTTATTTTATCTGATATAAGAATATGCTCTTTTTTGGTTTTAACTTGCGTGAATTATCTTTTTCCGTCCCTTCCTTTTAGTTTATGGTGTGTCTTTATAGATGAAGTGAATTTCTTGTAAACAGCATATAGTTGGATCTTATTTATGTATTTATGCAGCTACTCTGTGTCTTGATTAAAGATTTTAGACCATAAAAATTCAATTTACTAATGATATGTAAAGACTTACTACTGCCATTTTTTTATTTGTATTCTGGCTTTTGTTGGTCCTCTAACCTCTCTGTCTCTTTTTGTGTAAAACTGATTTTCTTCAGTAATATGGTTTACGTTCTTACTTTTTATTTATGTGTGTGTGTAACTATCATAACTTTCTGCACTATGGTTACCATGAGACTTTCAAATAATATCTTATAACCAGTTATTTTAAACTGATGATAACTTAACTGTGATCACAATGCAAAGAAAAAAAAAACAAGCTATAAAAAAATGTATCGTTACTCCACTTATCTTGCTTTTAGACTTTTTGTTGTCTCTATTTATAACTGAAACATCTTGGCACTTTATTTTACTGTGGCTGAGCTGGTACCCAAGTTGCAAGACAAAGTCATCTGTACTCTTCTCTCTCCTTTCCCCAGGCAAAAGGAGTCTCCTCCATGCTGTATTGCCTGAAGTTTGGGAAGTGGTGACAAAGGCATCCTTACAGTTGCTGCAGCTGGTATCTCCCTGGGTCATGCCCTTAGCCCGTTGCCTCTGAGAGCAGGGTAGCCCCAGGGCCTGCTCAAGGACTGCAGTCACTGTGGCTTGACTGCCATTCAAATTTATTCCAAGCCCCAGTCCACGTCAATCAGCCATAGGGAAGCAGGCCATGACTTGGGTTCCTCTTGCTGGGGTGGAGGACTCGCCTCTGGCCTAGGACTGGTCCAAATGCTGCCTTGGAGGATACTGGCATAATTCTGCCTTGTGTTGTGCCCCCCTGTGACAAGGTGGCACTGAGTTCCAATGCAAAGTCACATACTCACTCTACTCTCCCTCTTCCAAACACAGGGATTCTCTCTTTTCACTGCACTTACTGGGATCGGGGGAGACATGATATAGGCAGTGTAAGTGGTATAGTTTGGATATTTGTTTCTGTCCAAATCTCATGTTGAATTGTAATCTCCTATCCTGGAGATGGGATGTGTTTGGCTCGTGGAGGCAGATCTCTCATAGCTCTATGCTGTCTTTATGATAGTGAGTTCTCATGAGATCTGATTATTTAAAAGTATATGGCACCTCCCACCGACTCTCTCTCTCACTTGCTCCTGCTTTTGCCTTGTAATGTGCCTGCTCCCTCTTTGACTTCTGCCACGATTGAAAGCTTCCTGAGGCCTTCCTAGAAGCCGAGCAGATGCCATCACCATGCTTTCTCTAAAGCCTGCAGAACCATGAGCCAATTAAACCTCTTTTTATAAATTACCCAGTCTCAGATATTTCATTGCAATGCAAGAATGGCCTAATACAGCAAAAGTGTCCTTTCTACTCTCTTCAATGCTTCTGTCTTTGTTATTATGTTAAAACTAGGTACTTTGATTGCTCACCTGATTTTATTATTCTTTTGAAGGTGCTCTCTTGCACTGATAGTTGTTCAGTTTGGTGTTCCTATGGTGGGGACAATAGCTGGAAGGTTTATTTGACCATCTTTCTCCTACTTCCCTTAGCAATACATCATTATTTTATATTGCAATAAAATGCTTTCTTTTTATCCATTTATTTTTATAATTTGAATCAAAGCAGGAAACATTTCTACTATAATGACTGTCAGTTTTCTCCTACATGCTTTAAAAATTTCACAACCAGCGTGCAATTACAGAAAAGTTCCAGTGGAAGAAAAAATGTATTCACTATGTTTTCTGGAGAAAGAAATACTTTTGGTCCATTATACCTTTTTTTCCCATAAACTTAAAACTAAAATAATACTGTTGTATATAATAATAGTTAAGATTTTTAAAAATCCAGTAAAGGCAAAAAATGTAAAGAAGAGACATTTAATTTCAAATAAAACAGTAATATTATCTTGCTGATTCAATCAATGCAACACTAAAACTGACAAAACGTGCAAGTTGCTGACAATTTATTGATGCTGGCAATGGTTTCTGACAATTAAAATTTTATTTCATTAGCTACAAATATTTGCATTATGTTTCTCTACCAAGAAAGTGTTATTGCATCTTTGCAGTTATGAAAGTAGTGGAATTCTGGTCATTACTAGAAATAGCTATGTTCCCATTTAGCTAATAACATTTTAGTTCATGTAGCTGTGAGATAAATGACTAAGGATTATTTATGTGTCAAAAGGATGATCCTAATAAAGCAAAGAACACGGGTAGCCTGTAACTTAGTCAGTCTCTGAGATTCCAACCCTTTAGCTGGGACATTTTTCAAGACTCAGATATTTTATGTCAGTATAAAGCTAGCCAACTCCCTAACCTGAGCCAGAGGATCACTAGAAGCTTTGCAAATCCAACATTATTTCTGGAGCATATTGGCTTGGACAAAATACACTGTGTTCTTTTATATCCACTTCTCCTCATCTTTTTAAAATTATACTTTAAGCTCTGGGGTACATGTGCAGATTGTGCTGGTTTGTTACATAGGTGTACACATGCCATGGTGGTTTGCTGCATCCATCCCCTCCTCCACCATCATCTACATTAGGTGTTTCTCCTAATGTCATCCCTCCCCAATCCCCCCCTGCTACCCTCCTCCTAGCCCCCCTCCCCCTGGCAGGCCCCAGTGTGTGATGTTCCCCTCCTTGTGTCCATGTGTTCTCATTGTTCAACACCAACCTATGAGTGAAAACATGTGGGGTTTGGTTTTCTGTTCTTTTGTCAGTTTTCTGAGAATGTTGGTTTCCAGCTTCATCCATGTCCCTGCAAAGGACATGAACTCATCCTTTTTTATGGCTGCTTAGTATTCCATGGTGTATATGTGCCATATTTTCTTTATTCAGTCTATCATTGATGGGCATTTGGGTTCGTTCCAAGTCCTTGCTATTGTAAACAGTGCCACAATAAACATACATGCACACATGTCTTTATAACAGACTGATTTATAATCCTTTAGGTATATACCCAGTAATGGGATTTCTGGGTCAAATGGTATTTCTATTTCTAGATCCTTGAGGAATCGCCACACTGTCTTCCACAATGGTTGAACTAATTTACACTCCCACCAACGGTGTAAAAGTGTTCCTATTTCTCTACATCCTCTCTAGCTTCTGTTGTCTCCTGATTTTTTAATGATGGCCCCTCTAACTGGTGTG
>CAUYLG010003568.1:0-30893 GCA_963573385.1 Cacajao melanocephalus
ACACACCCCACACCCCACACACAACAAAAACAAATCCAAAACAAAAAAACCCCAAAAAAAAAAAAAAAAAAAAAAAAAAAAAAAAAAAAAAAAAAAAAAAAAAAAAGTGATCTGGATCTCCACTTACCCATGTTAACAGGGAAAAAGCAGGATGCGTTTATAGACTTTTTCTGAAGCCCCTCCCCACCCCTTCCCCAAATGCCTAGAGCCTGCAGCTTCACATTTGTTCCACAGAGCACACTCTAAAGGGTGCAGAGCCGAGAGTAGAGATTACTGTTGTCATCTGACAAAAGAGAAAATGTAAACTCAAGAGGCTCTACATGAATGATGAAGGGTAGGGTGACTGGCCCTAGGGAGAGTGACAGGTTCCCGGTTGAACACCAAGATTAGAGCCTGTGCTCTGTGAGCTGCCTGTGTGTGGTTTACAGAAGTCTTACAGACTGACTCTTGGACGGGGCTGAGAAGACTGTGAAATCAAACTATCCCAGACCCAGTAACCCTGATGCCTTCTTTCAGAAGCCCCACAGAGTACATTGTCTTTGTATTTGTTCTAACCATGTGATTCTTTCTACTTATTAACAGGATAATGGAGAAAATCATGTGGCAGGGATAACCCAGTGCTCTCACTCTGACAGCCTGAAAGGAGAGGAACGGAGACCAGTAGGATCAATCTTCTCCTGTGATATGAGCCTAACAATGCTGGACCTTCTACCTCCTCCTGTGTCCAGGTACTGAATTCTTACCACATTCTGTCCACCTGCAGAGAAAGGAAGAGATGGGGTTGGGAGGAAGGGACCAGTGAGGGAAGGTTGGAATACATGGCACCGAGACTAGCACGAGAAGGCTTGCTTCTTAAGGAAAGAAGAAAAGGACAAAAGCTGAAAAAAGGGAGAGATATAAAAATAGAATTGAGAGGAAGAAGAATGACTCTGCATAGATTGGGAAAAAAAAAGGTAAAAAGAGATACAGGAAGTGAATATTAACGGCCTTAAAGAAAAGCCAAACATAAAGCCGAAGTGCCAATGGGTATTGGTGACGCTTTTGTGAAAACTGGAAAAATCTTCCTTCAGCCACTCTGGTGCCTCTGGCAAAATTTGTTTCCTATTTGTGGCACTTGAGCTAAAATAGTGGCTGACCCTTGCTTTAAAGGGTAATAACTTCTAACGCTGATCCAGATTGCCGCTGCCAACAGGAACTCAGAGAGACAGATGCCCTGTGGCTGCAGGATCAGCAGGGTCCCCAGTGTGCCAGCTTTGGGGAGGAGAAGGGAGGAAGACCAGAGCACAGAAAGAAAGGCAGAGCAGGTGGGAGCACAGATAAGGGGGAGTTGCGTCCGTCTTTCCTTCCACACTTATCAATTGAGCAAGGGTTTCTCTGTGTGACAGTCACTGTTCTAGACACCATCATCTCAGTTAATCTTCACAATAACCCTGTGGTATAAATATTATTCTTTGTTTTGCTAAAAGACGAACAGGAGCTCAGAGTCCATTTCTTAAGGTAGAAAAGGGAAGTTTTAAATTCTGTTCTGCCAGATTCAAAACCTTGCTGCTTGCCATAAAACACGCCATGAGGGAACCAAAAATGACTAGGATATAAAGTGTGTTCTCAAGAGGCAACGTTTATTGAATATGTCTGCATGAGCCAGGTGCCGCTTTAGGCTTTGGGGAAGAGACTCAGGTAGAGGCCCTGCCCTCTGAGAGAGTCAGTGCAGTAGAGAATTTGACAATAAACAAATGGAAAGATGAAATATAAAATGCCAGCTGGTATTAGGGGGTATGAAGAAAAATGGGGCTGGGAAGGGCCTTGGGAAGGCCACTTTTAGAGGGAGTGTCAGGAAAGACCTCTCTGAGGGGTGGCATTTGAGCGGTGAGGGAGCAAGATCAGGCTTGTGCCACAGATGTTCACCCTTCACACCCCGCTGAGTTTCCACCACGTTTGGGCACTGCTGTTGAAACACCCATCCGTGATTTCTCTGATCGATAAACCATCAAGAGGGTTTCCCCATGATAACCCCCTCTTTCAGAAGGAGGAATTGTGATATGGTGGTATAAGGGATTAGCCAGAGGCCACACATCTCACAAGTAGCTTAACAGAAGTTTAAACCCAGGTCTGCTGCAGCCCAGGTCAGGCTCCTACCTCCTTCATCTCAGAGGTGTTTCTTGGCAGAAGCTGACAAAGCCCTAGAGAGCCAAAGCCATGGAATCCTATCAGTGTTCAGCCAAGTGAGAGGCAAGGGGGCAGGTGCTAACCCAAAAGGAGGTTTACACATAAAGTTAGGACCAACTCAAGGTAAAGCAAGGGTAGTGTTTATATATATATGCGCATATATATTGATATATATGCGCATATATATATGCACATATATATATGCACATATATATATATGCATTCAACAGCTAGCATGAATGAAGCACTTTGCAGTGGAATGGTGCCATCCCAGGGCTTTCCACAAATTCACTCATGTAATTTGCACAGCTGCCCTAAGAAGTAGGGAGGATTATAATCTCAAATTCATTTACTTATTTATCTTAGAGATGGGGTCTTGCTATATTGCCCAGGCTAGGGTGCTATGGATATTCACAGACAGGATCATAGTGCACAGCAGCCATGAACTCCTGGGCTCAAGCAATCTTCTTGCCTCACCTTCACCCCCTTCCCACGGTCCCCCTCCTTGCCATCAGTAGCTGGGACTACAGGTGTGTGCCCACCCCAGCTGCTGATGATCTCCAATTTACACATGAGAAAACTGAAAGTAACCTTCTAAACTTGTGGAGAATAAGTGCCAGAGCGAATTCAAACCCAGGCAGGTTGTGCAGGAAGCCATGCTTTCTCCGTTATTCTTTACCACCTGCAGTGAGTGTAAGTGCTGAAGAGAGGGAGGTGTGAGCCAGGCCATCTAAGGTGGGAAGGTTTCACCTGCCAGAACTCAAGCTGAGAAGCTGAGGATGGTGGGAGATCACAGAATGACAAGCCAGCAAGGACCCTGTCTCGGTCTGTTAGTGCTGCTATCGCAAAATACCTGAGTCTGGGTAACTTATAAATAATAGAAATTTATTTCTCACAGCCCTATTGGCTGAAAGGCCCAAAATCAAAGCACGGGGAGGTTCAGTCTCTGCCTCAAAGTTAGAGCCTGGTACTCGCTCAGTGTCCTCACACGGTGGAAGGGATGCAAGGACAAATAGGGTTGAGACTCACTGTCTCCATCCCCTTTATAAGGGTACTAATCCCATCCATGAGGGAAGCGGAGCCCCCTTGGCCTAATCACCTAAAAGCCTCACCTCTTAATACTGTTAAACTGGGGATGAAGTTTCAACATGCATTTTGGAGAGGACACAAACAATCAAACCACATTAACTCCCTTATGCTACTGATGAGGAACTTAGTATGCACCAAAGCAGGGGAGGACATCTAGAGAAGGGAGGAGGGCTTGGGTCTCTGACCAGAGCTCTCCCACAGGGGAATGGGCTCAGGGGGTAGGGGGCAGGCAGGGCAAGAATGTGAAGTTTCCAAAATGGCCAACACAAAAGAAGCTGAAACACAAAATGTGGCCTCCATTCCTCCTTCAGAGACCATAACAAGTGCATGCTAGAGCTCCAAGAACAAAATGAGGGTCAGAAGTTTATGGGGAAGGAAACCCTGCCTGGGTAGCCAGGGAGGAGTAGAATCAGGCAGGGGGTGAGTGCAGCTTTGACCTTAGTCCGCCCACCCACGCTGTGGTCCTGGACCAGGAAAGGCAGCTACTCTGATCCCCACACTTGCCCTTATCCGTAACATAAGGGGAAATAAGCTGACTGTATCCCATATAATCCTTTGCTGCACTGAAGGGAGACATCTGCTTTGCTCTTGCTAATTTAGTGTGGGAAGCCTGGCTCACTCTTGGATATAGATAACGATTCCTGCTGGCTGGCAGGCAGGCTGGCTGGGGAGCTGGGGCTCAGCCGCATCCCTCCCTGACTAGCATCCCATCACCCAGCACCCCACCCTCCTCAGGCAGGCTGCAGTGGGCCAGGCACACTACATGCAGAAGCTTGAGGCACATGGGAGGAGAAGGGGCAGGACTCTGGTCTCAGAGAGAGATGGTGCAAAGTTGCTCACATGGGATTGTGGCTGTAGTTTCCCAGAATAGAAAGATGCTGCTCAGAGCCATCTGAGCCAGCTGTGCCCAGAGAGGAGCCAAAAGAATTGAGAAGTATTTGGAGATGTTCCCTGCCTGGGGTGGAGGAGGACAGGTCTGTCATGGATGGACATGGTGCCTGGGACTGCCCTCCTCACCAAGGCGGGCACTCCACAAAGCAGGCAGCAGAGGCCTGTGATGCCAGCTGTAACTGGCCCTGGGTATGACACCTTTCCCTCTGGAAAGAACATTAAGCACGCAGGCTTCATAACAGGTGTGCACCCTGGGATAGGTCCACCCCACAACTCCCTGTCATCTATTCAGATGTAGCAGTGGCTGCCTTGCCATTCCACTAGACCTTCTCTCCACACTCCCCAGGAAAAGCTCATGGGCCTCAGTACCTGTCCCCAGCAGAATGATGGAGAAAGAAGTGTTTGTTTTTCCTCTCTGAATGACCAACTCATTCTCAACTCCTGCTCCTGCTCCCAGGCTCCAGACAATTACTGGTTCTTGGGTTCCCATTTAGGTGTTTCTCACCTGGCTAAAGGCATACATCTAACAGGAATTTGAATTTTTCCAGGAACTTTGTAAGACTTAAAAGGTAAGCCAGCTTGACAAAAACCCAACGCAAATTAGCTTAAGTCAAAGGAGCATTCATTGGCTCTGCTGCTTAGGAGTTCAGCAATGGATGGATCTAGGAGCTCAGACAACATTGTCTGGGCTCCTTTCTGTATTTGGCTCTATTTCCTGCTGGGTATTGATGTTATTATTTGTTACTGTGGATAGAATTCATCCATAAAGCTAGGGAAGATTACTATGGTCAACTCTGGGCTTACATGGTCCCTACTTGGCAAGCCCATTAGAAAGAGAGCTTCTGTTTCCTAATTTCCAAGAAAGATTTTGATTGGCCCTGCTTGGGACATATGCCTATCCCTGAATCCATCACTGTGTCTAGAGAAATGGGGGAACTTCTGTTGGCCAGGCCTAGGTCAAATGGCCTGGTTAGTGCCTGGGTTGGGGGATGGGCAGGTTCTGGTTCTAGAAAAATGGGTTGAGGAGAGATATTCAGCAGGCAGAGTGATAGCTGTCTCAGTTTATCATAACGGTCTTAACCATCTCGTGGGACCAGACTAGGAGAGAGATTTGGGGCAGGGGTAGGGTCCCTTCCCACCTATTCCACTAACATAGCAGGAAGATCCTGGCTCTTCCTGGGCTGGCAGAGTTTGGAGCTATACAACCATCCACCTTCTTTTCCAGCTCAGGCAAGTCCCCTCCCACCAGGCTCTTTTTGCTCATCCTTGCTTGTCGTGGCCACTTCCTCATGCTCCCTCCCCCAGCCAGTGCCTGCCTGTAACTCCAACCTTCCTGTCTCTGTGGCAGGCAGCTGGCTCTCCGGAACTTTTCCCAGACATCATCCCTATTGTGCAATGAGGTCACCAAGTCTTGCTGAGTCAGGCTGGGACAGAACCCAGCTTAGCCTGGCTTTAGGGAGACAAGGCGTTCTCTAGCTCCTTGTGAGGGTAAGCATTTGAGCTACATTATCCTCATGGTTACCTTTTTATTTTTGTCTTTTTAAAAAATTAACCCAGTACTTAGCAGCTTATTCACTGCCATTTTTAAGAAGTCCCTCCTCCACTTCCCAGAAAAGAACCCCCAAATCTAGCAATAGTCCTTTCTAAGTAAACATCTTAGCCATTAGGCCAGCACAACCCCACATTATCTCAGTTGGAAGGGAGTAAACAAGTTATTTACTGAAACCACCCAGCTAATGCTTGAATGCCCCCACAATGTCCTAACAAGTGGCTTGTCCTTCCTGAGTTGGGCCACTTTTAGGAAGTGCCCATCAGGCAAATCTGACTACTGTTGGCAACCTCTGCTCTCTGCTCTTCACTCTCTCCATGGGCCTGGTGAGTATCATGAGGTACCAAGACTTCTATTTTAAATGTCTGGGAGTTCCCCAGCCATCTTCCTTAGGATGGTGTGAATATCTGACTCCTGATATCCGTATGGTAGGTGCTGGGAAAGCGTGAGCTCCCAGCCATTGCAGAGGCTCCCCTAGTCCACACACGGTCAGGCACTGTGCAAGGGAGTGGGCGCAGGGCTCCATGGGAAACTCTGGGACACTGTACACTCTTGTGCTCCCTCCCGCCGTGCTGGGGTTCCCTGGCAGGGCTATGTTGCTTCATTGCTTTAGGGAAGCCATTTATTTCTTGGGTCTCTGTGCCTAACACTCCTGAGCCCACTGCCTACAAAATGTGGTGGTGAATGCTTTTGTAAGGAGATATGGAGGCACACAGTTGGCAGCTCATAGCAGGGCTCTGCTTTCCAGTGGTGGGGAGAGACATGTGTAAGACTGCATGGGGTACCCAGCCCTCTCTCCCTTGCTATGGGAAAAATATTTGGGGTAAGAAAGAGAAAAGAGAAAACTGCCCCCAAATAGTGTCTCCACCTGGAAGAACCTTTAGTCTATTCATTCCACTTTCTCTCTTAACCTAGCAGACTTAGTTGGAAGCCCATCTCACTCTCTCTTCCTCTCTCTCTCTCTCTTTCCCCCTCCCCCAGCTCCATCTCTCCCTCCCTCTCTCCTTCTCTCTTTTCCAACACCTTCCATCTCCCAGGTTCAGTCGGGAGTGGGAATGGACCGAGCCCCACAGCGCTAGATGGTTCCTAAAGGCAAACTCTGTTCTGGCCCCCAGGAAGTTTGTATCCTCATAGGATGAAAGGGCAATAATTTATAATCCTACATAGCTGTGGCCAGGTGAATACAGGCTTGCAAAGTCAGAAATTGTGTAGGAAGGATGAGTGGGAAATAGGAAGACTTGCTCCCAAAGCATTACCTGGATAGGACAGGCTTTGGGTGGTGATTAATGATCTAGATAGTGTCCACTACTCCTCTTCCTCTTTCTTGGCAAGGGCCCCGAGGTCATCACATGTCTTATCTGGTGTTTACTCCAAAATTCCTCTCTTTCTATGCTCATGGAAACAGTGGCAAGATGGGAGCCTAGCTTAGCCTAGGAATTGAGGGCTCCCTTGGCTATTCGGTACTTGCCATGTCTCAAAGCTGGATCCTAAGTCCCTTCCCTTTTATATAAGAAAGCCACAGTTGCACTTCCTGAGTACCTATGTCCAGACCTCAAGTCCTGGAAGGGTTGATCCAAGAGCTTTCTGGAATGCTGGTCGTGGTATGGATTTTCCTTGTGAAATTCCACCATTGTAGTTCACCACACCATGGCTTCTGATTCTCTGGAGACAGCCGGGTGACTTAAGGAGATGCTCAGTTTGGTGGAGGAGGGCTTGGAGGCTGGAGTGCCAGGTAGAAAACAAAAATTCAGGGGCCAGCTGGGCACGTGGCTCATGCCTTTGGGAGGCTGAGGCGGGTGGATCACCTGAGGTCAGGAGTTCAAGACCAGCCTGGCCAAAATGATGAAATGCCATTTTTACTAAAAATACAAAAATTAGCTGGGGGTAATAGTGCATGCCTGTAATCCCAGCTACTCAGGAGGCTGAGTCAGGAGAATAGCTTGAACCTGGGAGGCAGAGGTTGCAGTGAGCTGAGATTGTGCCACTGCACTCTAGCCTGGGCGACAGAATGAGTGAGACTCCATCTCAAAAAAAAAAAAAAAAAAAAATCCAGGGACTGGTGATTACCAGCTTCCAAAGAGGAATGGTGACAGAGGGGTCTTGATATTAGAAGTAGATCAGAAGCCAAGGAACCAGTAACTGATCCAAAGAACAAGTAACTGATCTCGGTCCCAATATCATCTTCAACTATACATTTGGTTATTGTTATGAGCCAATCAGTAAGCATTTTGAGGCTATTTTCTGGGTATCAAGCACTTTAGCCACAAGGACTAAAGAGATCAAGGAAATAGGGTTGAGATTCTGCCCTCAGTCTTCTTATTTTTCTCTCCTAGTGGTGGTCTCCATCCAGCAACTATCATGTCCATGTAAATGGGCTCCAGATCTAAATCACCAATCCAAATCTCTAATCTGAGCTCCAGAAATATACTCCAGCCACTTCTGGAACAGCTGTATTACAATATATAGTCTCACTCTCCCAAAGCCTGACACATCCAAAATCAAATTTATCCATCAATCTCATTTCCTCTCCACTCTTCCTGGACCCATCCATATTCCAAAGCTTTACATCTTTCTGCCTACAATGGTCTTATACTCTTCCCTCTAATCAATGTCTCATTATTCTTTAAGACAACTCAGATCTCATGTTTTTTATTTATAAAATGTCTAGGTGCAATGGAGCACTTTCCTGAATCTACATTCTTTAAGGTCCAGATGAATGGCCACTTCCCAGGTGAAGTCTACCATAATTCCTCAGGCAGAAGGACTTCTTCCTCCTCTGGGCTCCCAGAGCACTTCATCTGAAACTTTCTTTTAGCCTTTTCCATATTCGTCTCCATTTCAAATGCAAGTCTCTAATGTCTGTGTACTTCTGAAATATTCGTACTTCCCAATGCATTTAATAACTGTATTTCCACCAGAAAAAAATCCTGCCATCCTAAATTCCCCCTTTTTTCGAACTGACTAGTGCCTTCTTCTGGGCTTCTCATCTAATAGTAACAGATCACACTTCCAGCTTCCTGGTAGATGCTACATCCTCACTCAGTTACGTTAACTTCTATGTTATTGAAACAGTCTATTAAATGGTGTGGGCACTTCTAAGTGGTAAGAGAAGACATTATCATGCATCTCAAAGAGGATGACTTTAGAGTCAAATAGATGTGCATTTGATTTGGGTTCTATACTTATTAGATGTGTGACCTTGAGCAAGCCACTTCAAGCCACTTAATTTTTATGAGCCTCAGTTTCCCTATTTGTCAGTGGAAGGGTAATACTTTGAAAGTTTCATATTGTGCTCTTTCCCTCATCCTTGAGTTTGCACATGCCATGCCTTCAGCCTAACTCTCTCTCACCCACTTTTTGCTGGGAAGACTTATGATTCTTCAGGCCTCAGCTTAGATGCTACACACCTTAGGAATTCCCCCAGCCCTCCCTCAAATGTCAGGTTAGTTGCCTTTTCCACATGCTCACCGTCCAATGTCTTGGCACTTAGCCCTTGAATTGTAATAATTTGTTTCTTGCACTTTCTTTCCCCCTTTGAGGGACTGCAAACTCTGTTGAGGACAAGGATCATTATTTGTTAATTGTCGCATACCGTCTTTGCCCTGCTTCATCCACTTTTGATCCAAAAATAAAGCCAGAAAAAGTAAGCCAGCTCAGTTAAGGAATTCATAATTCTGAAATTCTGAAAAAAATGTTGATTTCTCACTGAGCACTTATTAGCTGAGTGTATTGCAACATTTCAGCTCTTCAGATTGCCAGCACTGGGCGATAATTTGCTTTTGGTACAGAAATTGAGTGATATGTCTCTGAACGGATGTTAAAACCCAATACTTTCCAATTTCATAAGATTTAAAGCTGGTTTTGTACATGTGAAACTACCCAAATCACCAAGAGAATTAATTTTCTTAGGAGATTCTCATTCAGTAATAGCAATTTCCACAGTTTGTTTGGCATCCACAGTGGTAAATATTTTATTTTAAAAACTCAGCGACATATACATTTGTTATAACAATCTAAGCACTTTGTCATAAATAAAAGCAATGATAACTATGGTGCTATCTTCTATTTACTTCAAATGTCACTTCTGAAGTGTATATTTATAGTACATGATAATTCAAAGAGGAAGATCCAGGGTCAGTTGGCTCAGGTTCCATCCCCATCCCTGACATTCACTAGCTATGTGATCTTGGGAAAGTTATTTCATTTCTTTGTGACTCAGTTTCCTAGTCTGTAGAATAGCAATAATAGCCGCTGCATTATAGAGTTATTGTATGGCTTAAATGAGCTAATACATGTAAGCTCTTATAATAATGTCTAGGACCTGGTATAAGCACTCTATAAATGTTAGCTATTGTTATTTGCCAGGGGTGAATCAAATATAAGAAGAGTGTTTGGATAAGATTACCTTTAAATTCCCTGCCCATCCTGAGGTTCTATGTCTCTATATCATTCCAATCCCTCAGCATTCCTATTCAGTAGGGAGGGGGCAGCATTATCCACATTTTACAAACAGTAGAATTGAGCCATAGAGAAGCAAAATGTCCAGTAAGCAAGTGGCAGTCTGAAACTAGGACTCAGGTTTTTAGATGTAAGTATGAGGACTCTTTCTGGGAGGCTGTGTGGCTGTACCTTTAAAAGCAAGTGTTAGATATCCCTTATGAGCCTGTGAGCAGTGAACCCTTGGTCCCCCTTCTCTGCCAAGGTTCTCCATAAATGTGCATCAAGGTCACTTCTGTCTCTATCTCTGAGATGATCTCAGGCCATATCTTTTCAGATATTTTTCTTACCAGCTTTAAAAAAAAGCTATATTGTGGAAGGGCCAGCTCGATCTCCTTGGTTCCCTGTATTCCCTGCTGCTTTAGGCATTCCTGTGCCTTGGTCATGCTAGGTATACACATACTTCACATAGCTCTCTACCCTGACCTTTTGGAGTGTTCCTTCTGCTGAGTCAGGACCTTAAACCACTTGAGAACCCCATGGCTGACCTTATTCCAAAACATTCTATCCCAACCACTCGTCCATCCCATTCCACCCTGGATTTCTCCTGCAATCGTGGGCAAAGCATCTGCGAAAGCTCCCGTCCTCTCCCTTTCTCTCCCTATCTGGGTTAGTCAGATAGAAGCCTCTATCTTCTTCAGGACCCTGGCTATGCAGAGGCAGCTCCAAGAGTTGGTGGGTGCGGGGAGTTTCCTGTGCCTGAATCTGGACTATTCAAGAGGATTTAGGATACTTTTCTTTTCTGTCCACTAGGGGGCCGCTTGTAGGGGGATGGAAAAAACTGAGGCCGGAAAAAAAAAAAAAAAATCATGCTGCTGAAATTTCAGCAAGAGGGGAAAAGAGAGAGCGCGTGAGAGAGAGACAGCAAAGCAGTCCCAGGCTTCCTCGTCTCTTTCACGTCAGAGGCAGGAACCGACTGTGCTAAGGCTGTTGGCTCAACACGCAAAGGAGACAGGGGCAGACCCAGGGAGAGTGAGAGAGGGGGGTCCTCCCTGACCCAAGGAATTACCACTAGTGGAGTGAAGCCACCTGACTTTTTGCTTATTTTGGTTGCCTCCTCATTCTCCTTCCACCCATAGCCCTGACAGCTTGGGTTTCATTTCTTTCGTAGATCCTTGTCTCTTCCTCCCAGAAAAGGAGGAAGGGAAGAGAAGGGAGAGAGGTGGGCTCTCTAGGTGAGCGCATCAGCTGGCTCCAGCCTGAGCAGACAACAATTTTCTTCCCAGGAAGCTCCTCTGGCTCCCCGGCCGCCCACCCCCAGCCTGGGTAAGTCCGGAGCACTCGCTCCTTTGATTTTCTCGCTAACGTGATTTCAGCACCAAGGAGAGCTATGAGATGCATTTTGGTTCCTGTGTGTGTGTTCCTGCAAGGCGTTTGGCACTAAGGTTACGTCTATTTCTCTGCTGCCAGTAGAGTCGGGTTCTGCGTAGGGAAAAGAAAGGCGCACAACTATGTTTACCGAATTAAAGGGGGATGTGGACTTTGGCCTTGCGGGTGTGTGTGTGTGTATGTGTATGTGTGTGTGGACTGTTGCATAAGACAGGTGAGGTCTGAACTAAATTGCCCATGGTTTCTGCGTGTCTCCATGTAGGGCTGTTCTTTTTGTCTGTAGATAACCGAGAGGGTTTGGGGAATAAGTCGTGCACCTTGTTTAACTCTCTCCCGACAAGCCATCCATGGTGGGAAAGTGTTGCCAAGGAAGCCTGGGGGGTTGGGAGTGGAGGTAGAGTTAAAAGTTGGGCACCTCTGAGAGAGCTTTAAGGAGGTGGTTTCTTAAATGTCAGTTTCCTAGGATTCTCTGGGCTCTTGCTGTGGAGAGAGCCCAGGCTGACCTTTTACTTTCTCTCCTGATGTGAACCCATGGCAAGTGGGCAGGTGCAACAGGTGAGGCTTAGGCTGGGGCGGCTCTGGGGGACTGAGGTCCATTCTGACTTCATGGTGGTAGAAAAGTGCCAGTGTCTCGAGCTTTGCAGAGATTGGCTGATGTGAATTATATTATATTTGCAGAAGGCAGGAGGTACCCTCCACTTTTCTGTGGCTATGGGTGGTTGGAAAGGGGACAAAGTCTGTTCTGCCTTATTTTCTGGGGCATCTGGCCTTGAAAAACAGCTCAGAAGAAAGGTATGTCTCTATATGTCTAGGGGAAGCAGAAACAAACTTAGACTTGTCCCGGACTCCAGAGGGCTTGGAGTGGTACTCTGTTCTCCTTCAGCACTGAGAGGCTCTGCAATCAGGAGCTCATTATTACTTCATTCTTCATTGCTACTACTTTTGCAGGGTATTGCTCTTTCTCTCCTGCTTTCTGCCTCTCCGGAGTATGTTCAGGCAATTCCCTGAATCTGCTTTGGTATGGTCTTGGAGACACTATATGCTGGCCCATCCCCCATTCAGTCCAAGCCACACCTACCTGGGTGAGTCATTCAACAAGTGGTGTTGAGGGTTTCCTTCAATCATTCAAGTCTCAGTGGAGCCAGCATCTGACAGGGAACTTGAAAGAGATTTGGCTTCTTGTAGGAGCAAATTTTCCCTTAATTTAATCCCTAACTATTTATGGTTCTGGTCACTTTCTTCAAGTGTGTTAAGACAGGGGAGATACATAGGCAGGGGGGTGGTTCTCTCTTTCCAACCCCAAATGAACCCTAGAATGGCAATTTTTTGTCTTTTAATGCAGCACAATGGGTCCCTCCTCCAACGGGAAGAAAATACTCTTTGCCTCTGGCTGGGGAGCCTTCTGGGTGAGAGATGTAGTTCTGAGTGAAATGGCACCACTTTTCTTTTTTACTATGCTTGGCATTGGATCCAGAAATCTTAGCATCTCCCTAGAATGGCAGGAAGTAGAATGCAGTCAGGAAGAGAGTGAAGTCAGAGGTTGTAAGGGTAGAGAAGAAAGACTGAAATAGACAAATGCAGAGCATCAGAAACGAACACTGACTCATTCAATGTTTTAATGCTCCAAACCCTCCTGTCCTTGAAATCTTCTAGTTTGAACAAGTGAGTGGATGGATTTCTGCATGACACATCCCCGAGGGTTTAAAAAAATTATGCCCTTGCAGTGGACCCTGTCCAAAGCCACTGTTTATTACTGAAGTCACCATACTTAGTGGTCATTATCTCATTAATGCCCTTAAATTCTCTCTGAAAAAAGTGCTCAGTGACATTATTGGACCCATTTTATAAATGGAGAGTCATAGATTCTTAAAGTGGGAGGCCAGAGGATAGCAAAAGCGGAAACAGAACTTCTAGCCTGCTAATATGCCCTCACCTAGGAAATTTAGTAATGCTCCTGTGCAGAAGAGAAGGGATGGACTGGTTCCCAACTGACAGGCTTGCAGCCAAAGCCTTTTAGGGAACCAGTGTGGAGCAATGGCCTCACCCTGGTGAAGAATGAGAATCAGCCAGAAGTCTCAAGGTACTGATGGCCTCTACTTCTCAGCTAAGAAGATGGCCAAGAGCCAGATGAAGAGCTCTCTGGGCTTACTGCAAAGAGAGACCCCTGGGCTGGTGACATCTAGGCTGAACTGATGTCATGTGCCTGATTGCCACATTACCATGCCCCAGAAGTCCCAGCTTGAAGGCCCCTATCTGGGGCATGTTTCCATAGATGTCTTGGCTTTGGGTGTTTGGTGACTGTTCTCTCCTATGGACGTTTTCTTGAACCACCTTCATTGAGTCCTCTGTGGTTCTGAATGTGGCAACGATAACTAAGGAGCTGGAGAGGGTTGGGCTCTGACCACCTACAGAACCACTAGAAGAGGAGTGGGAAACTGGATGCAAACCCGCTTCACATATAAAGCCACTCCTGCAACATTCCTGGCCGTCACATCTGGCCAGCATCCTGGAGAGAAAGCCACTAAGTTCTCATGCCCAGCCCTCCTTCACTGCTCAGGGGAGACTGCTGGGCTGCCTCTCGGGACTGGGGAGATGAGAAGTGGTGGGGAAAGATGGAAGGAGGAGGTCAGCTGTTCTGCCCTATTCTCCATGGCTAAGGTTGCCATCTTTTACCTGGAAAGGGCCACTATTACTTTTTTGTTGTTGTTGAAAAAAATGAGGTATAATTTGTATATAATAAAATGCACTGATCTTAAGCATTCAGATTAAGTTTTGACAATTGTGTACACTTGCGTACCCCCCAAAAATATATGAAAGTTCCCTATGCTTCTTTCCAATTTTCCCCTCCCCCAACCCCATCATTTTCTAACTTGTATCACCATAGCTTACGCTGCTACATTTTGTAGTGGAAATGTATTGCTGAATGTATTACTTAATAGATGTGGTATGTAAGCCCTAGACTTTCAAGAGAACACCTCAGAGTTCTGAGGCTATTTTTAATGTATTAGTAGTCTGCACCCCAGCTTAAGATCATAGTGTTAGAAAGCCAAGTGGTCATTTCAATCGTGTTCGTGGAAACCAACAATCAAATCTGAACAGAAACTGTGGAAGCCCCTGCAGGCAACTGCCTCGGAGCTTACCTGAGTTATCTGATGGAGTTCATTGAGATGATTTTGAAATTTCCATTAAAAACTTGGAATTCAGTATTCAGGTGGCTGGTCATGAGTCTCCCTACCTGGGCTTCAGGAGAGTGAGCTGAGGAAAGAGTACCCATGTGAGCTTAGTAAAGAAAGAAAGAGGAGAGTTCATTGTGATAGAACTTATGCCATGAAATTCAGCCCTATCCACAAAGGTCATGGCTTAGGAGGGTGCTGTTTCTCTTTATTAAGAGTAAATTTAGAACCGGAAGCCACATACAGAGACCCATGTACCAACACAGCTCTATCTAAGGATGTCTCCATTCACCCTGCTCCCATCCCTGGGTTGTGGGCTGGGTGAGGTAATACTCTTTTGCATTTTACCATTAAGAAATAATGGAATTATCAGGAAGTTTGGTGACTTTAGGGGGAGTGTGTGTGTGTGTGTACCCGTGTGCACATGTGTGGTATCAGCACACATATACAAACATGTATAACCAGTTTGGACACCTTGCCTGTCTAATTCTCTTTTACCCTGTCTCTCATTTAAGGGCCACTGGATAAAGATGGGGAATTTGTGCACCATTTGCACATAGGGTCTTCAACAAGGAAATCAGAGTTTCTGGCAGATTACTCAGTAAATTAGAATCTTTAGTGGAGCTTAAAATGTGTCTAGGTAGGTCATAGACCTATTTACATGTTCAGAGGGTGCCAATTTCCTCTGCCTCCCTCCATTTGGAAACCTTACTATAGCACCTTCTTTCAGGGCTTTGGCCCATTCTGAGGTCACCTGCCTTTAAGAATGCACTCAATGCACTGAGCCAGCTCTTTGAGGGGAAGTCTCCTGAGTCATCTCTCCCAGCTGTGATCCCACAGAGTAAAGTCTAGGTTGCTAAAATACCATGTCATGGAAAGTTAGAAGATAGCCAAAGTAAGAACTCCCTAGTACAGAAATACAAAGTTGAATGATGTCCACAAAACCAGTTCCAGTATGATTTGGCAGAAGTGCAGAGACACACTTTTGCCTCATTTTGATTATGGGTTATGCTAATGAAGATGAGATTTCCTGGCTAACTAGAGTTTCATCTTCTTAAGAGCAAGTCCAGTTGGGAAGGGGGAATTGGAATGAGGTTGTTCAAAAGCTATTTCCAATCATGTATATATAAGGATCGCTACATCTTTATCCTGGAAATGTGACTTTGAATTAGAACTGTATTGGTAAATTTTGAGTACAGCAAGCTAATAATATGCCAATTGGCAAAGAGAATTCAAGCAACCTTGTCTTTTTCTCTTTCCCTCCTTTTAAAAATATAGTTCAGTGGCAGTAAGTACATTTACATTGTATGCAACGATCACCAGCATCCATTTTCAGAATCTTTTCATTTTTCCAAACTGAAACTCTGTACCATTAAATGCTAGTTCTCCATTTCCTCCTCTCCCAGCCCCTGGCAACTTCTACGTCCTGTCTCTACGAACTTGACTATTGTAGGTACTATATGTAAGTGAAATCATACAATATTTGGCCTTTTATGGCCAGTTCATCTTATTTAGCATAATGTCCTTGAGGTTCATCCATGTTATAGCATGTATCAAACCTTCATTCTTTTCTTATGGCTGACTAATATTCCACTTTATATATGTACCACATTTTGTTTATTCATCCATCCATCAGTGGATGCTTGTGTTGTTTCCTATTCTCCTCCTCTAATTCCGGCCAGTTGACTCTGCTTTACTCTCCAATCAAATAAGAAAGAGACACTTTCCCATGATTACACTCCCTTGAATTTTAAATTGTTCCCTTTCCCTATGAAGTTCAAGCAGGTGGCTTCCTGAAGGCAAATGGAGGAGGATACATGGGGCTGGTGCACATGAATGAATGGGATTTATCTTCTATATTCAGACTCTCATTGCTAATCTGAACAACAGCCAAAGTTTGAGTGAGCATGGATCCTAAACCCTCATCTATTCTCTCCGCTGAAGTGCCCCAGTCTTATCCCAGAGAAGTACTAGTGATAGGAAGAGGTGCAGCCCTCACCCTTGGGGAGCATGTCTCTGGGTTATGTATTACAAGGTAAGACTTCTTAATGGGGGAAGGAGTTCTGGGGTCGGAGACAAATGAGCCAACAGATGCATTAGAGTTTATTGAAGGGTTCCAGCCTGGTCTCCTAGGGACCTCTATCCTAGAGCAGGGAACTGCCAAGGGCACCCCAACTTGGCTTCTATAATGACATCTCATGCTCCGGCTATAAATAACCTAATAAAGGTTTATTACCAGGACCCAGGAGGAAGTTGTGGTTATTTTAATCCGGATGTGTCCTCCTCAAACTACATGAGGAAAGACAAAGGCAGAAAAGTCCAGAACATTGGACAGTCAACCCAGGATGGCTAACATCTGACAAAAGCTTAGCAACATCTCTGGGCTGGAATTTGGTCTTTGGGCGTAGTCCACCTAAAAATTCACATTCCTGGCCCCTGGCAGCTTGGATATTTCTGTGGCTTAATGATAAGGCTAGCCAACACTTACTGAGTGCTTACTATGAATTTTGGCCAAGTGTTTGGCACAGAGAATGCCCTTAATAAATGTATTCCGTCATTGCTATTAATGAACATTTTAGATACTTTACATCATTTAGTGAATAAAACATTATGATATAAACTATTGTCCCCATTTTACAGGTGATAAATCTCAGGCATAGTGATGCTAAATGACTTTCTTCTGGGTTAAACAGAACCAACAGAAAATCATAAAGTTTTTGTAAAGCCCTCACTTTTTATGGAACCAAGCTCTTGAAGAGTTCAGAGAGGCTAACTTGCTTGCCCAAGGCCACACAGCTAGTAGGTGGCAGGGCTGGTTTTCAACCAACTCTGTTTGGAACAGAGCCTACATTTTTGTTGTTGTTGTTGTTATTTTGTTTTGTTTTGTTTTGCTTTTGAGACAGAATCTCACTCTGTCACCCAGGCTGGAGTGGAGTGGTGTGATCATGGCTCACTGTAGCCTCCACCTCCTGGACTCAAGCCATCCCCCCACCTCAACCCCCTGAGGACCTAGGACTACAGGCATACACCTATGTGCCCGGCTAATTTTTTGATTTTTTTTTTGTAGAGATGGGAGTCTCAATATATTGCCCAGGCTGGTGTCGAATTCCTGGTTTCAAGTGATTCTTCCACTTTGGCCTCCCAAAGTGTTAGGATTATAAGCGGAAGCCACTGCGCCAGACAGAGCCTACATTCTTCCACTCTCTCTGCTGCTTGTGTCTTAGTCATCCCTCCCCTGCTCTGGGCCACATATACACAGAACCCACGGAGTAAAGGCACCAAGAAGCAAGACCTGCGGAGTTAGTTAATTGGACTTCGAATTCCTGCTCCACCAAATACTGCCCCTGTTACCTTGGGCAATTACTTAACCTGTCTTAATCTGAGGTTCCCCACCAGAAGCGTCCCCTCCTTCCCTTACCTGCAAAAGCCTATAGAGATCATCACATCTTCTTTAAGTTGTTTTTAAGAGAACTAAATAGTGCATGAGTACAAAGTCCCTGGGACAGTGCCTGGCATTGAACGTGTCCTCTATCCCAGATTGTGACACTTGCTACTTAATATGGCCTGGGGACTGGGTGCAGCTTGGGGCACTTGGTGTTTTAACAAGCTAGCAATTATCTGGGCTGACCCGGATTTTATATGCTCTTCAAGCGCTAATGGGTTGGGCTGGCCCTTGTTTTACATCACCTCAATTTTAGGAGCATGTGTTGGCTATTTTTTCTCCTACTCTTTTAGCACCAACAGCCAAGCTGATGTATTTTTAAATATCTGAAAAATGCCTCTTCCCAATTAATTACCTTGAAATTGTACTAGACTGAAATTAATTTGAGCCTTAAGGAGGGTTTCCGAGCCTTATTCTGCAGTCAGCGAGAGACCATGAACATTTGGGTTTCCTTTCTTCTACCTTCCCCTCCCTACAGGTTCTTCTGCCATTCTGAATTTTATTTATGAAACACTTTCCCTTCCTTTATAATTATGTTTTCCGAAAGAAGAACATCTAACAGCCACCTCCTGGCTGGGCTAGAGTAATTGTTTGAATTTTTTGACGGTGTGCAATTTCAAAGGCTTGAGTTTATATAGATTACTTTGAATTTATCTCCACGAGTGCATCGGGAGAGAAGCTGCTGCCTGCTTCGTGAAGGATTGTAAAGCCTGTAGCCACTGAGCGCCGGTGTTTGTGTGGATAGCCTGTTTATCTAAATGGATTTCTGCAAAACATATACCTTAATAAGCCAGATTTTGCCAGCTTGCCCTGTGTAAGTACCTCCTGATGTCCCCTGTGAATTGGTCAATACCAAGGTCAGCTGTGGCACCTGGGCCCAGGGACAGGTGTAGAGAGAGGATCAGCTGACAGTCCTGTGCCCTCTCTCCCTTCTACCGACTGGCCAGCTGTGAGCCAGGGGTGACAGGGCACAGCAGACAGAGGAGAGGACAGCTCCAGGGCTGGAGAGCCCGTGTCTGCAGGTGCTAGAAGGAGAGATGGCCAGTTGGGCAGACTGACAGGGCCCTGAACACCAGGTGAGAGCCCTGAAAAGGGCTATGTTGAAAAGGGCAGAGGCCAGAGCTGCCTATAAAGGGACCGTTTCCTCATGGTGACCCAGTCTGTACCACAGAGAGATGGAACTTATAAAGTAAGCCATAAAGCCTCCCATTCGAAGCCGTATATATTTATAGAGATATAAATGAAGTTTAATGCCGGTGAAACTCACTATAAAAGCAAAAGACTTCATCTGTATCTATACTTCAGGTGCAGATCAATGCAGGGCTTCCTGCCTTTCTGCAAAGAAGAGCCATCTGTGAGCACGTGTGCCCACTCGCTCGCACGCAGCCCAGCTGCCTTGCTCTGGAGCCAGCCACAGGGTGGGAGGGACAGAGGTCTTTTGAGCATCTGCAAGTGAGGCACCCAGCAACGATGCGCTCCCCTTTTCTGCGAGGGCTGTTTAAAAACAGCAAGAAAAAAGAGAAAAAGGGAAGAGCACTGCCAAAACCAAGCGGCTTCAAACCGTCAGGAGCCTGGCTTTAAATAAAACAATTTGAGGCAGGTCGGCTTTTCATCTACCTCGGAAGCTGCCAGGTTTCTGCTCCTCAGATGGGGTGTGACTGCAAAGCCCACCTGATCAGTCCCATCCTCTAAGTCTCCGCTGACCTTGCATCCCCTGCTGCCCATGCTGGACAGGCAGAAACACTCAATGAAACTCTGCCCAAAAAGAGTTTGAATCTTGGCTCTGCCACGTACTAGCTGCGTAGCTGTGGGGAAATCCATGGACTTCTCTGCCTCAGTTTCCTCACCTATGAAATGAAGTAAATAGCTCCTACCTTTCAGAATTGCTGTGTCTGTTAAATGAGATGTCATTTTCTACAAGAAGACTTCTAACAGCTCTCAGCATGTAGAGATTCTTCAATTAATAGAGTACTCACTTTATGGGAATTCCAGGCAGGAAGGGTGTACTTTGAGGCTGGAGATCAGGGGCACCAGTGCCCTCATATATGTCCACATATGTTGGTATATATTCTCCTCATGGAGTAGGGGAGGCCCTATTTGGCCTGAGGCTGGCTATAGGAATAAGGCATCACATTCTCGAGACAGGCAGTGGCCTTGAGCCCTGTTTCCTTCTCATACTGTCACCAGTTCTCCCTGGAGCTGCAAGGCCTCTGGGCTGGAGCACTGGAGGCAGCAGCTCAAGGGAAAGTTGGCTGACCAAATAAGATAGCTCTGATCTCCATGGAGTTGCCCTTGGTGGAGCCTGGCTGTGTTCTCATAACTGGCTCCCTCGCAAAGCAAGATGCAGCAGTGCAGCCCACAGGAGCATCATTTCCCTGGGAGTGTGTCTTGGGTAACTAGGGTTGCCCTCCCAGGCTGGATCCTCGAGAGGCCAGCAAGTCATGCCAAAGGCATGAGTTTCATTGTGGGCCACCCTCCATCCAGGGGCAGGGCCAGGTGGGATGTTCTGGAGGGGAGGAAAGCATGCTGTTGGTCTGGACCCTGATCTGTTCTGAGTGGGGCATGGGGAAGAGACCACTGTCAGTCAATCTGTCATGAAAAATGGTCTGAGGCACCATTCCTGAGTTATTAAAATGCAAAGTAAGAGTGTGCTATGCCCTCCTTTCTACCCCCAACCTTTTTTCATTTGTATTTTATCAGCTTAATTTAGTAAGAATGAGAAACTCAGCAGCCATCCTTGCAGACTGGGAAGGGAAAGGAGGAAAACCCCCAAGAGGAACTGGGGTGTCTTCTCTGGCTGTGTCTTCACTCTGACCCAACAGAGCCCTCCCAAACTGCATCCTTCTAAGTGGCTGAAGGCCCAGGAGACAGTGAGAAGTGCAGAGACCTCTCTCTCTCTCTACACTCACGCTTTCCATTACTTTCACTATTTCTTGGGGAAGGGGGGTCCTGTGGGCCTCTGGCAACCGCACCTGACATTCACTAACTCTGTGACAGTGGGAGAGCTGGGAAGGGACCCAGCTCCTACTCCTTGAAATGTTTTGACCTTTTCATTTTAAGTTCTTAAGGTCAAATATTGCTAAACATATTTTTTTGCCAGTGGCAAAAGCCTGCAAGAGAGGGAAAATAGCATTTTTATTTCTAACATTTTGCATCTCCAGAGCCAGCCTCAGCAACTGGCTAGATCAGGGCCTGCCAATGATGAAGGAAGAACAATGGTAAATGGTTACCTGAGATCTGATTTGGGGATGTTTAGGCTCTCCTGGGTTCAGAAATCCCCAGCTGGGTCCCCAGATAGTTCCACCTCTGTTTTCAGGAGCAAAATAATTGCTAATATCTACATGAGAAAAACTATTTTCAGGGAATGATCTAAGTACTTTATGTATAGAAACGAACTGATCTCGACAATCACTTTTGGAACGAGGTGCTATTATTATCCCCATTTTACAGATGGGGAAACCAAGACACAGAGTTCACACAACCTGCCTCAAGACATGTGACAAATGGCAGAGCCAGAATTTGAACCCAGGGATTCTGTACACTTAATGACTATGCTGTCTCTGAGCATCACTCAGAAACCTTCCGGGTTCCCCATTGCCAGAGAGTGACACAAGGAGCTGGAGAATGACAGTCTTTACAAGCTTAGTTTGAACCACAAAGGTCAGGTTGAAAGTAAGACCAGAGCAGTCGCTATTTTTCTCTGGGGCTTGGTACTGCCAGTCCTACCCCCCCTTCCTTGGGGAGCCATTCTGTTCTTTCAACAAAGCTCCGTCTAACTCCCTTAAGATGAGAAAAGAATCCAGGCCCAAAGCAAGTGAGTTTTCTTAAATACATTTTCTGTCATCCAATCTCACAAGGTAGTGTCAATTCTCATCTATCCACAAAAGTCTCATTCACTTTGTGGCTTATTCACTTTGAGGATTATCTGGGCCAAAGTTGTAACTACTCATCTACTTGTGGGCCACTTCTTTTAACTCTGATCTGCCATCACGAAAAGTGAAATTCCTGAAATGGATTCTGAAATGATTGTTCCAGCTGGGCAGGAATATGGAAGGCAGATATAGCCAAGCACAATTTGTTTCTGTCAAGGTTTCTTGTTCAGCTATGAGGCCATAAATTGAGCACTAATGGCAGCTAGAGCCTCCAGAAGGTTCAAGGGGAGGCAGGGAGTGCTGGTGGGGCATGGGGCAATGCAGGGGCAGCCCAGATACATCCCTGCTCTGGAATCAGAGATGGAGATGACAGCAGGGTGTCAGCAGAAGAAGATCAGGTGCGGTGTTTAGCACTTTATAGCCACCCATAACATGCCGGACACAGCAGCAAACCATGCCAAGAGGCAGACTCATACCAGAGGAGATGCACTGGGGTCTGGGCAGGCCTGAGAACCCCAGTGCAGGCTTGGTTAGAAGCCAGGGTTTAGCTCTTGCATCAGGTGCTGAGCAGAGACAGTTGGCAGGGAGGCACATCACAGCTCTGGGTAAGGAGATTCAGGGCTGAGAACCCATGCCGGGCTTGGACCCAGTACCCACAGGCAGGAGGATGCAGAGTAAGCATGAGTTCTGGAGACAGTGAACTTGAACTGGAATCTTGGCTGTGCCAGCTGTGCCCCCTTAATGAAGTCACTGAGCCTCTCTGAGCCTTTGTTTTCTAGCCTCTAACATGGGAAAAATAATTCCTGTACAGAATTTTGTGAAAATTGAATAAGGTAGCATATATAGGACTCAGGGCACTTAATAGGTACTCTGAAAATGTTTATTCCCCCAGTAGAAATAATAATTTCCTGCATTTTGTTTGTGCTTTATACTTTCCATAGTTCTATATTATATTTGATCTGTACAACCATTGGTGAAGGTAAGCAGCATGACTGTTATTGATTACTCCCAATTTATAGATGGGGAAAATTACTATAGAGTTTCAGTGACTTGCCCAAGGTAGCACAGGGCAGTAAGTGACAGAATTGAGATCACAACCCCACTAACTTGCACCTTTCAGCTTAATCATTTTGGTTCCCTTTGCTGTCCTGTAATTGGGCTGGTCATTGAAATCACGAAGGCCGAGAAAACCTACTGTTCCAACGGCCAGAAAACAGAACCAGCTCCATGGGCTCTGCAGTATCTCTGTGGATACTGGGCAGGGCCTGGGGATTCTTTAGAGACTTTGGCACCAGGCCTCTTAAGTCCTTTCATTTCTACAATGTGTTCTGAGGTAGCTTCCTTAGTAGCTTAGCGCTGAATGCTACAGAGGCCAAGCTTCCTTTAGGTCACATAGCCTTGGCTTTCCCCACTGCCCCCAGAGAGACATCTTGGGAACCTGAGTCACTCAGTGTGGCCACCGCACAGGAAGTAGCTACCACATCATTCCTGCACTAACCACAGGAGACAAAGCCTGTGTGCCGCAGGTCAGCAGCCTCAGATGTTAGCTCCACAGAGCAGCCCACCCTAATGCTCTTATCTAAAATAACTCTCCTCGTCACCGCGCTGCCACTTTATTTTTGTTTATCACATTTTTTGCCAGCCAACATAGTATATATGTATGTGATTTCGTCCTCCTCGTCTGTTCCCTCCCAACAGAGTGTAAACCTGGCGAGAATAAAGGCATTCTCTGTCTTATTCACTGTTGCACTCCCAGCCTGGAACTCTGTTGGCGTTCAGTAAATATTGGTTGAGTGAATGAACAAATGGGTTTTCATCCAGTGTTCTCTATTTCAACGAGCTGTTACTAAAGATCTACTCTGTGCCAGTCATTTCATTAAAGGCTGGCTGTGAAGTTGAGTGAAAGATGGCCCCCTGTCTTTGAGGATCTCCCTATCTGATTGGAGTAGAGGGGGAGTCACAAAGATAACTTCCTAGCATTAGCATGAAGTGTTAATGTCTAGGAACCAGCTGTGTGGGGTAGGAGTCGGGTCAGGAGAAGGGTGACTCATTCTGCTTAGGGTATCTCATTAAGTTCCATGAAGGAGATGACAGGTGGGTGGCATGTTAAGAGTGCGTAGGGCTTTGCCAACCCAGAAGGGGCACTCCAGGTAGAAAGAACAACATATGCAAAGGCCCAGAGTCCTAGAAAAGGCATATTAGAAGGTAACTGAGAAATGAGATGTGGCTGGAACAGAGAAGCATTGGGTCTTGGTGTGGGTGGTAGAATGGTGAGAGATGTTACTGAAAAAAAAGATCGGATTTTGGCCTTCCTTTCAGGATACTCATGGAAAGAATTACCAGCTGCCAGAGTACCTTAGGCATGAGATCTTAAGCTATGTTGTAGGATGCAAGTTTGTTGCCTGTTTCATCAAAGAATTACAGGAGCAGCTTAACTAAACTTTATTCACTATTGAGATGCTCTTTTATATTAGCCACATCTTTACTGCAAGATCTCCAAGTCTGAGAGTGACGGAGGGTCTTGGAGTGAGTAGTGGGACCTGCAGAGCTGTGAGATTCCTTATCTTTGGTAGAAAGCTGGGGATGCTGTGCTGTTCTCGTTTTACCAACCTAAGGCCAGTTCCCAGCCACCCATGCTGATTCATTCACGCTAGATAGTTTCGTAAAAATGGCACTATTGATTGGTAATATAGAGATTAAAGGCAAAATTGTTTAGTGAGAATGGGGGATACAGAAAAAAGATGAATGAAAGAACAGGAAGGGAAGAAGGGAGGAAGGAAGAGACCAGTTGTGGCGGTTTATGCCTATAATCCCAGTGCTTTGGGAGGTTGAGGCAGGGGATTGCTTGAGGCCAAGAGTTCGATGCTGCAGTGAGCTATGATCTCACCACTGCACTCTGGCCTGGTGACAGAGCAAGACCCTGTCTTGAAAGGGGGACACACAGAGAGAGAGAGAGAGAGAGGCCTTAGACCAGAAACTTGAATGCTCATTCTGTTTGCTCTAACTGTGGCTTATTTAAGAAAATTGTCCATTCTGCTTATTAAACCCCTTCTCTTCTGGAAAGAGGATGCGGCTGGGAGGCTCCCATGCCAGGGGCTCCATTCCAGGAAAATGCTTCCCTATTGATTTGTGTGTCAGCAATTCAAATGGGGGTATTTATACTGTGGCTGAGCACCTAATAAAAATTTAAATTATTGTTTAAAAAAAAAACGGAAGGAAGGAAAAAACTCGTCAAGGAGCAACCTGCTAAGGAGAATAAAAAATAGCCACACATAGGATATGAGGGCCTCAGGAAAGGAACTGGAACACCAGGGTTGTGAGGTTCACCACGATGTGTCTTAGCCTCTTGCATTTCTCCCTTTGAATGCCTCTCCTGATTCAAACACCTCTCCCAGGTGCTGCAGTTCTGACTTCAGACCCTGGCTTCATCACTCATTAGCTCGGGAGCTTGGGTAAATAACAGGCATTACTCCCTTACCTCTTCTGTTCCTAAGTAAGAGGAAACAATGGATTCACAAATATCACTTATGCAAAGCTCTTGGACAGAGCATAACACATACGAGGTGATCAACAAATATTTATTTCCCTACCTCCTTTCTCCTGAATAGGATCTTATATTCAGTTCCTTCCTCAAAAGCCATGCCCTATTGCCTATTAAAATCTGATTGCAGCCAGCTGCTGCCTCATTTGAAAGGCCCCGAGCCACTAAATCACACCTATGTATAAATGATTGATAATAAATTAATAGGTTAGGTGGTAGCACTTGTGGAAAGCAGAAGGCAAGAACCGAAGGAAGATTTAATGGCAGAATGTTAGAAATCAGTTACAGGCCTCTGTAGGGAGAATTTGGGTGATGAGGCTTCAGCAGAGTTTCTTAAATCATGCCCGTTAGGAAACCACCTCCCTAGTCACCTCTAAGGACAAATGGTACACAAGACCAGAAGAGCAGGGGTTAGGACCATCAAACTTTAATGTTGACATCAGAGGGCTCACCGCTACCTGACCTTGTCCTTGACCTTGACAGTGTCATTAACTGTACCTTTTCCTAAGTCTTGACTTCGGGCCTCCTGACAGCTTGTCTTTTCCTTCTGACTCTAGTATCCCAACTCAAGCAATTATCCAGTTGCAGCCTCTGACCTTGCCTCTTTTTAGCCTCACCCTGGCCTCACCTTACGAGGCTTAGAGTCCACCATCCACTGTTACCACTCCTGCAGAAACCTCTCTGGACTTCTTTTCTTGTACTCATCTGGCAAAACTCTAATGGTTAAATCCGATTTCTGGTCTATCCATACTTACATCTGAACAACTATACATTGACAGAGAAAAATAGTTAGTCGTGCTGACTGTTGTCACTTTACGATAATGACCGTAATTCCCAAATGAATATTAGAAATCGTCTGACAAGCTCACTACACTTTGTTAGTAAGTTACCTTTCCTGCCTCCACAATTTGATGTCTCCTTTCTTGAAAGGTGGCTGCCCTTGCTTTTTAATCTCCTCTCAGTTGATGACCTTACCTTGTATTTTATAGACAGGCACTCCTTCATCTTCCCGCCACGACTCTACACCTCTTGTTGTCTTGTGCCCATCCTCTTGGCCTTCCCTTTTTATTCATGGGTGCCATGGCCCTGCTTCTTGCCAAGGCCAACCCTCCACAAGTGCCCTGGGCCACACCCTCTCAGGCTTCCTAAGCACTTTGTTTCTGCAATTATCACCACTTTAATCCTCAATCTCTCCCTCACTACTTCTTTTTCCTGTAAGCATACAAACGTGCTCTGATATCTCCTACCTTGAGAAAGTGAAAGCCTCTCTTGACTCTGCTCTCCTTCCAGTTTCCACCCTATTTCCCAGCTCCCATCTACAGCAAAACTTACTGAAAAATCACTGTTCCCAATTCTCACTTCCAGTTTCTCTTCTCTAAGCAGGCTTCTGTCCTCAGTGCTCCAAAGAGACTGCTCTTGTCAAGGTCTCCAGTGAATTTCATCTCACCAAATCTCATGGTTATTTCTCTGTGCTAACTTGGTACTTGACCTCTCAGCATTACTGGACAATTATTCCTACTTACTGTTGGGAAAACTGGGGTCCATGATAATTACTATGGAGAAATTTTGGATTTTAAACAAAGATCTCATGGATCTTAAGTTTTAGGCAATATGGAACTCCAAAAAAGATTCACAATGTTTTGACTCCATTTGGGCTGTTAAGTAGATGACAAGGTCAAACTGTCAGGAGAGTCCCTTGTCATTGCTTAGGCAGCCCCCTTGTGATAGCCTGGTCTCTTTCTCTGGCACCATCAAGGAGGAAGCAGGGAGAGGGAATCTTCATTTAAGTCCAGTGTTGATCTGTGGCTCCTTCACGCCCTTGTTTCTGCTTGGCCGTCGCTCTTTACATGCCACATTGGGGCTCATTCAAGCTAATTTCCCCAGCCCCGCCCACTTCCACCTCTCTGTTGATTTACCTATAATCAAGGGCTGTTTGTATGTCATATTTACTTCACTGAAAAACAGCCATTGCTTTGAAGGATTTCATAACATGCTAACAAATAAATTATTTTGAAAAAATAATATTTTGAAAGTACTTAGCCTTTGTAATGATTTGTGATCCTATTTTGTCTTTCAATTTTTTCTTTGTATTGTTGTCCTGGATTTGGTCTTTGAAAGTCTAAACCTCAAATTCAGATCTTGCCTAGGCATTTGCTGACCTCCAACCAATGAAAAAGATGTTTGCTTAATCACGGAGCATATTCTGCTTTGCAGAGGTACTTTCTCTGACCACAGACAAGGAGGGTAGTGTTATTTCTTGTGAAAACTCTCTGAGCTACACCTTCAGACTCTTATTTGACTACATGCACCTTAGGAGATTGGGGTGGTATATCTGAGATGCAACTTTACTTTCATGTTAAGGTTCAGGCCTAAATTGCAGAAAACCTCTACAATCACACACTTTTTTTTTTTTAACTTAAAACATATTAATCGGCAACAACCTGGACTTCCTCCTATATCTCCAAAGATCCCACCAAATGTTATTGCTACTCATCATTTCCTGGTGAATGTAACATAGGATAGGGTAGACGCCTGTATCATCTGAGTAACAGGTATTGGTATGGCCTTTTACTACTTAATCTATGTAATCTTTGAGATATTCTTGAGGACAGGTACTTGAGCATACCAAATGGCACTAATAACTTTATATGTTCTTCTGTCATCATATTTACTATCATTTAAATAATCAATTTTCTGCTCCATTTATTTCCCCATTCTATGAAAGAAGTGCTGGAATTCTCAGGGTGGCTCATAGACACTCTAGACTCTTTTTTTTCTCACTGCGTTTTTTATGTACTTGGCACCTCTAATGCTTCCTTGCATCACTCCACTTTCATTTCCGTGACACATGCTGAAATACAGAAACAGAAACGCATTGTAGAGCCCTCAGGTAAGAGGCGCTCAGGTTTCAGGAACTGTCCTAGGTGCTGAAAATCCAGCAGCGACTCAGGCCTCTGAGCTCCTGAAACATTCATTCGGGGGAGATATGCAACACATTCATCGTCAAGTTCTGTTGACTTTACCTCCTTAATATCCCTTACATCAGGACATTCCTCTCCATTTCTAACCTGCTAGTACTTTAAACTGTCTTTGTCTTTCTCTTCTACTATTAAAACAAGTTCCTATCTTCCCCACATCCTCTCTGCCCTGTTATTTTTCCCCAAATTTTGATCCTTTATTTTCTTTAGAATAAATAGTTGATATGACTGTTATTGATGAAGAAACAGACGTCACTGAACTATTGTGAGCTATGGTCATCGTGGATGTTGACATCTGGGATGTGTTTTGTGAATACTGTCATTTGGGTTATAGAATGTAAGGTGGTGGAAGTCGTATCTGTTGAGATCCCTGGCGTTGCCATTTTTGACAATGCTGTGGTTTTCATGGTGATGACTGTCACCTTGCTTAAGACTGAGGAGACTGAAGTTTGTGACAGTTCCACAGTGCTATGGGAAGGTTCATTTATGTGACTGGAAGGCACATGTTAGATATTCTAGTTCTAGAGATTGGAAAGTTCAAGATCAAAGCACCAGCAGATTCATGTTTGGCTGAGAGCTTACCTTCTGCATAGATGGAACCTTCTCACTGCAACCTCACATGGTGGAAAAGGGCCTATTGCCCTTTTCCAATCTATTCTCTACACTTTCACTGATGGTCTCAGCAATATGTATATCTGATCATGTCACTCCTCTGCTTAAAACCTTCAAGCACTTCCCAATGATCTTACAACAAGCAAAATTTCTTAACGAGGCTCTACATGATCCAGTCCTTGTCTCTCTAGCTTTGCTCCCTCTCACACCCTGGGCTCCAGCCATACTGGGCTGCTTTCTAAGTTCCCCAAGTTCCGCAGGGTCTATTCTATCTTCCCCTTTTTCCTTCTTCCCCTCCCCTCCAGGCCATCCCACCGCACCTCCCTTCTCTGCTGAACTCATTTTTATCTGAAGATCTCAGCTCAAATGCCCCTTCCTTTAGGAAGCCATCCCTGGCTCCCCAGACAAAGTCAGGTACCATGGTTACATGTTCTCATAGAACCTTCTAAGTTTCTTCTTATCATTTGAAAAATTTAAACTGTGAAATGAAACACATACATAGAAGTGTACATAAAACATAAACATTAAATGTAATCAATAACAATAAATCAAATTCCCTGTAACCACCCTTCAGATCAAGGAATAGAACATCACTAAGACACCAAGAACACCTCTGATAGAGGTTTGGATCTGTGTCCCCACCAAATCTCATGTTAAACTGTAATCCCCAGTGTTGTAGGTGAGGCCTGGATGGAGATGATTGGGTCACGGGGACAGATTTCTCATGAAAGGTTTAGCACCATCCCCCTTGGTAGTGTCGTCATGACAGTGAGTGAATTCTCACTAGATCCTATTGTTTAAAAGTTTGTAGCCCCTCCCCCTTCTCGCTCTCTTGCTCCCGCTGTGGCCGTGTGAAGTGCTGGCTGGCTCCCCCTTCGCCTTCCACTGTAATTGTAAGTTTCCTGAGACCTCCCCAGAAGCCAAGCAGATGCCAGCATCATGCTTCCTGCACAGCCTGCAGAACTGTGAGCCAATTAAACCTCTTTTCTTTATAAACTACCCAGTCTCAGGTATTTCTGTACAGCAATGTGAGAACAAATGAACACCACCCTGATCACAAACCCTCACCTCCACTGGCGCTAACTGCTTTCCTGACTTTATGGTAGTAATTTCCTCACTTTTGGAGGGTTTAGAATTTATCAGCATAGAAATATATGCAGTTTATATATCCAATATCAATTTTTCTCAAATTTGATCAAAATATTAAAAATAAAACATATTTTATATAAACATATAATTTATATATAAATTTATCAGTTATTTCCTATTAGGAGCCAAGAAAAAACTTATTTATTTATTTATTGAGACAGAATCTCACTCTCTCACCCACGCTGGAGTGCAGTGTGTGATCTTGGTTTATACTGCAACCTCAGCCTCCTGGGTTCAAGTGATTCTCAGCCTCCTGAGTAGCTAGGATTACAGGCCTGAGCCACCATGCTCAGCTAATATTTTTTAAAAATTATTTTTAGTAGAGATGGGACTTCACCATGTTGGCCAGGCTGGTCTTGAACTCCTGGCCTCAAGTGATCCACCCTCCTCAGCCTCCCAAAGTATTGGGATTACAGGCATGAGCCACTATGCCTAGCAAAATATATTTATCAGTTTAGAAATATATATATATATATATATATTCATATTCTAACCATATATGTATAAGATTACTTAATTAATATCCATGTTTCCCGGTAGACTGTAAGCTTCAGAAGAGCAGGAATAGAGTCTCTTTTGCTCACCTTTGTCTTTCCAGGGTCCTA